>CAUHTR010004534.1:0-35483 GCA_959609185.1 Schmidtea polychroa | reverse complement strand
TATTGAAAGCAACCAAATTGACTACCAAATTGATCACTGTCCTTCAGAATTTCATTCAATTGAGGATAGAAATACTTGAGGTGATTTAACTTCACGTTGGAATATTCATCTATAAAATATATAAAAAAATATATAAATAAAAGATTTACCGTAATTATCGATCTCAGACATTGATTTTGCCGCGTACATTATTAATGACATCATTAACTTTATTAGATGCAGGTTTATTAAAATTATCATCATAAACAATGGGTCAATCATTACCAAATCTTAATTGGAATTTTAAATTTTCCTGTTGTAATAGAGAAGATTTGGACGAACCCAGAAGACAAAGCCGGTTTCGGTAGAGTGGCAAAACTAAAGAAAAGAATTTCGAATTCGAAAAAAGAAACCCAGAAGTGGTTATCAAATCAACTCGCGTACAGTTTGAACAAACCAATGCAGCAAACCGATTTCCAACAAGAGCGTATAAAACATATGGAATAAATGATTTGTGGCAAATGGATTATTATTATTATTATTATTATTATTATTATTATTATTATTATTATTATTATTATTATTATTATTATTATTATTATTATTAGTATTATTATTATTTTAGGTAAAGAATTCTACAACAGTCAAATTAAGCAAATCCTCTATAAACTGAAAATAAATCACTACTCGGTACATTCTCAATACAAAGTTGCCCATGTTGAAAGATTTACCAGAACCTTGAGAGTAGATTAAAGAAATTGTTCGTGTATCAAAGTAATAAAAATTGGGTTTTGGTTTTATCGAGGACTTAATGGTTTGAGACCGGTTGATAACACATCAAAAACATTCTATTCTAAAAAATCTGTAAAAATTACAAAACCGGAATATAAAGTTGGTGATCATGTTCGAATTAGTAAAATTACTGCATCACCATTTAATAAATATTTTGATACAAATTGGAGTGATGAAGTCTTTGTAATTTCAAAAATAAATACTACCCAGAACCCTGTAATGTATGTCATCAAAGATTCTTATAATAACATTATATAAGGGAAATTTTATGAGCAAGAATTACAAGTCATTAATTCCACCTACAGTGTTTAGAATTCAAAATATATTGAAATCTAAAATGGTGGGTAAGGATAAATAATACTATGTCAAATGGCATGGTTATCAAAACTCGTCATGGATATCAGCAAAAGATCTAGTAAAGTGAATTTTTATACTATTTTATCAAGCAACATTTACTTATTAATTCATCCAGACAATCAATCCAGACACTAAAACGTTTGATTAATGAGAATATCGCTCAAAGCCTCAGTTTCCTAGTTAAACAGACTGAGAAAATAATCGAAGGAAACCATGTCGACTACCAGACCATGCTTGATATGGAATGTCTGGAGACTAAGAAATTTTATTTCAATAAGATCTTCGACAGCCTTTTCGACGACCAAATGAAGTGAACCAGAATAATCATAGGTTTTACATATATAAAGATTATTATAGACAAAAGTTTATACGATGTTGACCATTATTATTAGTGGTCTCTAGAAGTAAATTATTATTATATTTTAAATTATTATTATTAATATTAATTTGTAGATAATCAAATCCAAGTTTTCGCCATGGATCGATGCCAATGGCGGATGGCACAGAACGCTCAAGACACTTTCAACTATGACACAGCACATCCCTTATACTCTAGAAACCTTGATTCTGTGATAGGTAAATTTAAAGATGAAAGTAAAAGTCTAGGGTATAAGGAATGGGTTTTCTTAAGACCCAAGTGCTATAGTTTGTTAGGGGCTAAGCATCATTTAAAAGTAAAAGGAGTCAGGTTAATAGGTACAGAAATCGGGCACGATTCATATTTAGAATGCTATAATAACAACGTAGTATTTTCTGTGCCACAAAGTAGGATATGGACGCGGAACCACCAATTGTACACATTTAAAAACAATAAAATCGCATTGTCAAACAACGATGACAAGCGGTTTTGGGTGGGGAAAAATTCCAGTCTCGCATTTGGTCATTATTTAGCACTAGATGACATAAAAGATGATCAAATATTTGAAGAAGTTGGGCCACTATTCGGAGGCTTAAGTCCAGATTTTGATTTATTATTACCACGAAATAATATTGAATAATTATGACTATATAAATTTCAAAACCAAATTTTGTAGTTTAAAACATTTTATTTTTTAAATTTTACAAACACAAATGCTCAAAAAATTCAAAGTGTATTCTTTTAGCGTTCAAAGATTCAACATGTTCTGCAACATCTGCACCACCATGACGATTGTTGAAGTCAAAAAATTGCGTTTAAAAAGACTGCATCACAAAGTATGTAGATACTTAATTGTTCGGGCACATGTGAAACAAAAAATGTGCACAATTATAAATCCATTTTCGTTTTCTTTAACAAAATGAAGATTTAAATAACAATTTAAGAATTATAATCTGAAAAAATATTGATAAAGTGTATTAAAAAAAATAAAAATAAGTAAAATAACATTAAGTATTGGAGATACAGGAGAAATGAACACTGCATGGACACAGAATGCACTGAGAATAAACCGGCAATGTACTGCTTAACTATAACATCTCACAAGAGTCGTGAATAGGTAACACAAATAAATAAGAATAAATAAAAATCAAACGTAATCCACTACAAAACACAAAACAACAAGCTCGACTTCAATTTCAAATGTCCCTAATTAAACAAAGTTTTAAGCCGATGCTATTTAAAAGGTAGAAGACTGTTGGAACGCGCTAAAATTCATAGAACATCCCTTTTTATTGAATAGATAAAAAAAGAGGACATCCTCTTCTCTAATTTGGTCTTTAAAAAATCGATATTTTTATCTTGAATACATAGGTCAATAGGTTCAATAAAACAAAATTCTGAAATATTATCTCACCCTCTATGGATTGATATCTCGCAACCCTGGTTGGGACACCCTGATTTATATTATGAAAAGAAAAAGCTAATAATGACAGACGAAGAAATTTGTTTTGATGTTTATAACGTATTCGTAAAAAATGTTGAAATATTAGAAAAGGGTTCTTACACGCCACACAAATATAATATAAATGTAATGCACAAAAATTTAGATTATTATTAATTCATATAAATAACGCCGAGATTTTGTTGAAAATCATAATATTCCACTAATTGTTTATTAAATAATGCCAAAATTATCGACGTTTCAGTGTAAATTTGAAAAATACACAAAATGAACTTTAAAAATCGATTGGTTCAATTATTATTTCGTTGCGTTATTATATTTCATTAGGCTGAAATGTTATTGGTCAGTTTCGGTGCAATTTTAATCAATTAAATTATTTTAGATGAATGTGTCATTGAACCTTGAACTCTGACCTACCGAGCAAATAGCATCATTAGTCTTAGCAAACAGGCTTTCTAGGACTTTAGAATATTTTTGTTTATATTCACTTCATTTTCGAGTGAGGTGAATTAAGATGCTGCAACTACAAATGAACTGTTAATGACATTTCATAAATTACTTTTAGTTTTTATTATTTATTTCGTTTTTTTATTTTTTTGTCTTCAAAGTCTGCTTTTGGTATGTTATGAAATATTTTTATTTCTTATTTCAACAAAATAGTTTTATTATAAATTATAATATAAATTATAATATACTTTGATTGTTTTAATTTACATATACATATGTAAATAAATATAAAACTATAACGTTTTCTTAATGCTAAATTTTTCCAATAATGCTCCGACTTTGGTTATAAAGAATGTCAAGGCCTGGGCTAGCTATGATTCACCAAATCGCTAACTGCATCCTATAACAGATAAACTCATTTCACTAGTAATGTAGTTCATGATATTATGTCCTACCTATTTTGAACAAAGAATTTGTACTAATTACAAAAGATAAACGTCTATCATTTAATAATAGGATTTTTGTTTGATTTTCATTTATTTTAAATTTAATTCATGAATCTCTTCGAACTGCCGCGTACTGAAGCTAATGTGATCGCTTTCCTGCAAGTTAATGGACTCCTGCCTTCGATTCGCTCATGTAAGAACGGCCACAAAATGAAGCTAACAATCAGCACTGATATCAAATGGCGATGCCGAAAGACAATCAAAATGAGAATAGGTAACTTCTTTGAGAGATCGCGTCTCTCATTCGTCACGGCCGTTCGCGTCATCTACATCTGGACTCTGGCGTACTCCTCAGGCAAGTTCTGATCTGAAGAAAACCAACTTTGAGCATTTCAAAGTGAACCATCGATATAACTTTGTCGATTTGGAAACTGGAGCGCACGCGCAGACCATTGAGCGGATGTGGGGTTCGGCGAAATGGAGGAACAAGAAGCATCGTGGGACTACTCGCCACCACCTTGAGAGCTAGCTAACTGAGTTTATGTGCCGCCGAGAAGCCAAAGACGAAGATCCGTTTGATTGGATCCTGAAGCTACTACGTGAGATTTTGAAGCCGGAAGAGTGACTATTTATTCTGTTCTTTCAAACAGCAAGAATAAATATTTATCTTTTATCGACTCGATTTTTATAATTTGTAAAATTGGCCCCGGATAAACCTATAGTACCTTTAATATATATTTTGTAATATTTTAAAGAATATTTGTATTATTATTCTGAGTATGTTGCTATAAAATCTGTAGACCTCAACCGAGTCTACGGTAGGAAATTTTTATTTGGATTGTTGGGTGAATGTTATATGAATATAAAATTAATTAAAAATTATTAACACAGTTTGTAACAAAATTTATTTACCGAACAAAAATATACAAAAACCCCACTAACTATTGGATTAACTCTATTGTAAGATCAAAATTTGGGTTTACAAGTCGGTTTTGACTTCCAAGGTTTTATAAAAAAGTTCAAATATATTTTGAATTTGAAATTGAATTTGTAATGGAAATTGAAATATTGAAATCAAAAATGAATCATTTAAAATAAATATTGATATGTGACACAAATTGTAAATTTTTTCAAAAAATCTGCAATTAGATCAGATGCTTTCAAATCCAAAAGCCTTGAAAAATTTAATGTTAAAAAACAATTGTCACTTGATTGCAAAACTCGTTGGAATTCAATGCATCATATGTTAGAAAATTTTATCAAATTATACGATGCTACCAAGAAAGTATTGAATGAAATTGGCTCAGGACATCTTGATAATTTAAACTTGAACTTATAGAAACATGTTGAGTAGATGGATATGGGCCATCCACACCACTCCCCCCTCCTGGAAAATATCTATGCAGACTCGAAATTTTATGATCACAAAAACAAATAGTCTTTATATGTAAAAAATGCATAGTTTCCATGGAAATGAACTTTAAAGTCTCTAAATTTAATTCAGGTCAAGCCATAATTCAACAACTTCTATATATTATGATAATCACACCAGTCTTATATTATAGAATAAAAATACTTCGAAAAAACTACTAGAAAAAATCACATGTATAAGATACAATATATTTACAAGTTATTTCCAACTCAAAACATCCCAAAAATTTAAAAAGTCCCAAAATTTCCCAACTCAAACAATTTCCCAAATTTTAAAAAGGTTCTTGTAAACTCAAAAATTAAAAGTCTAAATTTTAACTCTAATTTTTTAAATCAAACACAAAACATGCAAGTCCATTTATTCAAAATATAAATATTAAAATCATCAGCATACACGCCTGCCCGCCGACCGCCATCACCACCCCGAAATTAAAGATTGAAAAATATTTTTTTTAAAATATATTAAACAAATCATCTAATTACACACACAAGTCAGTAAATATTTCATCCATTTTGAATTCCTCGAACTGTTTCTTGCTCCATAATATTACTCTCATAGTCATCAAGTTCATCGTCATCTAAATAATACCCAAATTCGAGACTAGTATTTTTCCCCACCCATAATCGCTTATCATCATTGTTTGACAAGGCGATTTTTATATTTTTAAACGTGTAAAGTTGGTGGTTACGCGACCCTATCCTAGATTGTGGTACTGAAAATATCTCGTTAAAGTTATAACAATTGAGATATGATTGATAATTAATTTCAGTCCCCACTAAATTAACTCCTCGAATGCAGACACTTTACCATTTTCACCGATCACAAACCAATTTTACAAACCACAATGTCTAACATGAAGAACTCGCCAAAAAGAGTATTCCGGCAATTAACATTTTTATCATCTTTCGACTTCGAGATCAAACACATCGCAGGAGGAGATTCCGTCATCGCAAACGGTTTTTTATATATTCAATATCCTTCTCGCCTCTCTTTTCATCTGATATTCTCTCCTCCAAACCGTCATCAGAGACTGACATTTCAAAGTTCAAAGAATCCCACAAACTTATTGACGGCGTTCATTACGACACATCTTTTTAACAACTTACAACGCAGAGACGCATTCCTCGAAGTTCATAATCTACACCATCCCGGAATCAAATCTACATACGAACCCTCACCCAAAAGGTCTGACACTAATTATTTTGAAAGTTTCCTGAAGTTTTGTGTGTTGATTATTATTTTTTGTTATTACTTTATATTAAAAAAGTTTGTAGAGCCCTCAGAGTCTCCTTTAAAAATACTGTCTCGGGACAGCTGGGGTGAATGTATGTATTGCAACAAATAACAACAATAATAATAATTAATACAACTTTTATTAAAATATCAAAGAAAATAATACGCACCTCAGAAACAATTAAATGGATCGTTTATAAAGTTCTTCCTTTTGTTAATTAAACAATAGTTTCAAACTGGGGAACGATTTGTCTATAATTCTCCAATCTCTGACTTGAGTATGGCTTATTCTTGTTTAATCAGGAAATGGTAAATTGTTATTAAATTCAATAAATTTTATTTTCCTTTCTATTACTTTCCTTTAGTCTTTCTTGTATTTTTACTTGTCACTTGTCAATGCGTAAATTCGTTATTTAAAATCTTCAATTTAGTTTCGCTTTATTAATAATCTTTCTCTTTTATCTTTTAGGTGCTATTGGTTTTTTTGTATTTGTAATTTACTATAGTGATAATTTACTATAGTAAATTACACTATATAGTTTTATTTTTATTTCACGTACTAAATGATAAAAATAGCGATATATACCACAAACCCTAATTACAATTCAAGAATAAATAAAAATATAACAATACATTACAATATCTAATCGTAAATTTCCATTTTGAGGTAACTGACTCGGATTTAAATCAAAATCAGGTGTCAAAACAAATGTAAAGAACGAATATTTGGTTTTTTAATTCTTCAAGAGTTTACAACAATTTAAAATTTTGTCTAAATAACCCATATTTCTGACAATACTTTGCATATATGTTGCACAGCAATTATTATTATCAAAATCATAATTATATGTTTCCTTTAATAAGTATTTTTTGACAATGACAGAAAAGTAACACCAAAGTTTTTGAAAATTGAGCTTGAAACAGTGTATAATCCATTATATTGAATTTCAGATTGAAATGTTATCAGAATAAAGTTTGGCATTCTTCTCTCCAAATATTTGTTCCTTATAGTAGGAAGAAGCACTTTGGCTATTGCAAATGAAACAATTTCTTTTGTTTTCAGTGGATAGATTGCATGCTTAGAATTAAGACCCAACTGCTAATACCCACGGATTAACTCAAACTCTTACTAGTAATTTTGCATCAACTAATTGACATATTGGTTGACCAGCAGCACTAGTCTGTGATAATACAGAATTGGTTTTTTGCAACCAAATGTGCACATTGACTACTGGAAGTAAATATTTTGGTTGATCTAGAAAGTCTAGTTGTAATGAAATTTTCATATTCAATAAATATTTTTTGAAAGTTTTACAGTTACTCAATTAAACATTTATATTGTATTGATAGAACTTATTAAATATAAATTTTAAAATTGTAATTTTTGAACCCCATTCTTCATAAAAACATAAAATTAATAATAAAAAGTTATTTAAATTTATATTCTAAATTGTTTTTCAGAATAAATTTCTTTTTGCTCACAATTTTCAAAACTCATTAAATGGCATTAATTTGAATTAATTTTACAACAAAACTCATACCCAATTCATATGTCAGTTCCTTTGATGGAATATCTCTTGAAATTTTCTTGAAGTGCTTGCTTTGATTTTTTTTTAATTAAAACTCTCTTTTATGCCTAATAAAATTTAAAAATTCTGTGATTATTTATTTATGTATTTTCAAAAAAAATGTAAAAATATTTTATTCAAATTTATTTATTAGTAAATTATGACAAACAAGATGAGAAAATCATAATTAATTATTTAATGCTATTATTTACATTCTGGCAAATACATAAATTGAACTAATTTTTTGTGGAAATTATTGTTTTATTTTTCCTATTTCTTTATTTCAACAGCTTAAAAATGCAAAATATTTGTCATTTATAATTTTTAAAATTAATTTTAATTCGCACATTTTTGTCGATTTAACAAATTTTTAACGACTTCTTTCTGGTTTCGATGATGGAAATATGTGAAATACAATTGAGTGAATAAAAACTCGAAAAAAGACCATAAGATAATTATTACTTTTTTAGAGGTATATTATATAAATCGTGTTATTCCACAAAGTTTAAGACATTATGACGTTAACAAAATACCGAATCCACTGATTTACTCCAGGGAATTGTATATGACGGTGTTAATGTAAATTCTGGTGTCTTTGGTCATTGATGGCAAATTTTATTGTTCGAGTGTTAAAAATTTAAAAATATTTGTGATAGAATTGCTGGCTTGCCATGTAATGTTAATAAAAAAACAATAAAGGAAGAAGTCAATTCATATAAATTTTATATTATAAACTTTAATTCATAAAAGATACAATCAAAAAATAAATTTTTGAAAAAAAATAAAAAATTGTAAAATATTTAACAATTTTAAATAAATTTTTGGAAATATAATTAAAAACCATTCAAAATTCCATTTATATTTTTTAATGTTGTTGGACCAAAACTGACATTTGTTAAAATAAAACTATAATTGTGAGGAAATTTTGAGGAAATAGGTGCGTAGCCCAACACTAAAAACATAGCATTAAGTAGAGTAAAAAACACGATTAAATTATTGGTGAAGTGCTAAATTTTTAAATTAAGTAATCAAGGATCTAAAATTTTAAATTAAAGTAAATTAATAAATTTGTCAACAGTCTCTTTTATTATAATTAATAAGAAGGATTTTGAATAACCATTCTTCATTAACAATTCAACCAATTTGTCAAAACTTTTTAGAACAGTAGAAGACAGAGATCATGAACGATCAATCAACCCCTTCACCATATTTCTTTTATACTTGAATTAACCAAGACTTTCGGGTGAAGTATAGAGACCAGTATCAGTAGGTTTTCTATAAATCTCTGTCTCATATTAAATTAAGGTCTAAAATTTTATATTAAAGTAAATTAAGGTTTAAAATTTTAAATTAAGTAATCAAGGAGCTAAAATTTTAAATTAAAATAAATCAATGGCTATATTTGGTAATTAAGAGCTATAATTTTAAATTAAGTAAATTAAGGTCTATTTTTGGTAAATAAGTAAATTAAGGTCTATATTTTTAAGATTAAGTAGATCAATATTTGGTAATTAAGGGCTATATTTAATAATTAAATAAATAAAGGGTTGTATTTTAAAATTATGGATTATATTTGGAAATTAATTAAATTAAAAGCTATAGTTTAAAATTAAGCAAATTAAAGGCTATATTTTTAAATTAAGTAGATCAATGGCTATATTAGGTAAATAAGGATTATATTTTAAAATTAAGTAATTAAAGGTAATATTTTTAAATTTAGTAATAGATTTTAAGTGAACAAAAGCTCTAAATGGTTCTGAAACCTTGGACGCTAATAACAATGCCATTAATTGACTCATTTCTTTAGTTTTTCTTTTCCTACCCACTACGCAATCTGTCTCACATTGTCTGATCATCAATTTGGACTTCGAAATCCAATATTCATCGTTCAAAACACTCTAAACTGTGTTGTGTTCCTACATAGCTCAAACTTTCATGGCAAACTTTTATAATTATAAAATAAAATTATTCGATATTTTGTCTTCCATGGTAAATTGTTCGCATGAATTATGCGGTTATTACTTCGTAACACTTTTATCTCATCTAAAACTGGTGTCAACTTTAACAGACTGCTTCTGATGCTTATCCTTTCATTCTTGATAGGTCGTGCGAGGTCTGCATAGAAAAACTTTGCTTGCTCTCCTTTAATTACATAGTTCCGTTCTTTTAAGTTCCTCAGTTTTCAATTGCCCTGTGCTTCTTTTGGACTGTCGTTTTTGTGTTCAATACAAATCAGCTCCACATAGGTCCGAAATCTGACCAATCTCTGTCACTATGAAAAGGTTTCTACTTTGATACAGTTCATATTTCTTATTCGTATCTTATTCGTGCGCTCTATATTTGGCATCTTTATTATTCCATTTCGCAACTTCTTCGTTTCACTTGATTGGTTTAACTTCGCCACTGGCCAATTTTTCATTGGTTGTAGTAGAAATTAGGTCCCTTCCACCACATGGTGTTTTTATCAAATCCGATAATTATTCAATTACTCAATTACTCTTGTTGTAATTAAGTTCACTTGATTTTCACTTGTTGGAACATAACGCCATTGCCCCTAGTTTCAGCCATTTCCTGAATAAACCTTATTTGATTGGCTACAAATAGCTTGAATAATCTCGAAACATTTTGAACCCAATAAATTACGTATTTGCTATCGGACAAAAACCATATCCTCACACATGGGTTTTCTTAGTACTTCTGAAACCCGTTTTGCTAATTTAACCCCAATACACGCAATGATTAGTTCTAGCCTTGGTATAGTTATAATTTGCACTGGAGCTACCTTTGCATTTGACGCAATCAACAACTTTTGGGTCCAATATTAGTGTCTTCCCGACGATATATAGCTGACCTATATGATGTTCTTGAAGCATCAGAAAATAAACGTAATTGGCATTTTTTATTCATTTGGGTTCTTAATATCTCGAAACTCCCAGTTTCCCAAAATTACTTGTATCTTCTACCCAATTTTAATTTCTTTTTTTTCCATCCCAATCAAGACTTAACAACCTTTTATTATGAATGAAAGTACTAATCCCAATGGATCAAGGATTCTTGTCACTATGTTCAATACTTTTCTTTTTGATAAATATTCTTCTTCCGGCAGATTTACTTGAAAACTAAACTCATTGTCTTCTGAGTACCCTTTCAAACTTTGGGTCTTGATATTCATTGTCATTTCCTTTTCTTTAATTAGTTTTTTAGCCTATTTTTCAAATGGTATTGTAGCCAAAATTCTTTCCGAGTTGGACAGCTTTTTTCTATTCCACATTCCAGCATTACTCAACACTTTTCTAGCCCTTCTTTTAGTCTCATTTCTTTTTCCTCAAAATAAACAGAATCCATGGTTTCCATGGAATTGTAAATAGATTCTGTCATTTGTGGATAGTCTGTCTCAAATTTCATGTCATTCTTTTGCGCGACTAGCTGGGCAAGGAATGGTGATCCGTTAAGACCAAACACTAACCGATTGAACTCATACTTAATTAGCTTCCCATCTTTTGACCATAAAAAGCGATGATATTTCCTGTCTTCAGCATCAATTCTTACTTTCGGATAAATTTCTGCTATGTTACAAACAACAGTGTCGCGGACCGCTTATTTTTTCCTAATCCAAAAACATAAATTTTAATTAGTAATATTTATTAAAAAAAGTAACAAATAAACAATATAAAAAAATTATTAACGAAATAAGGTTTCGTCTGCATGCAATAAAGTGTAAATAATACCTAAAAAATGTTTCGAAATTCGCAATAAATAGAAGAGTTATCGAAAATACACGCTTAAAAATAAAATTTACTAAAATGTTCTACGAACCGGTCACTATTGACTCGTGGACAACCAGTTTGAGAAGCACTGGTCTACATCACCTTTGGTTTGGTGAGGCTGAGTCATCTAGATTCTAAATCACCTGTGCCATTATTCTCTTTCTGGCGTGTAGCCCACTGAAGGGAACCACGCCCTGATACCATCTATTTATTCATAACATATAATTTGCCAACTGTTGCTGCCCTTCTTCGTGGCTAAGTCGATTTAATTTTTTTTATTTAATTTTTTTAATTTTTATTTTTATTTTTGTTTCCAACGATTTAATTTTTTTTAATTGTTTTTTTTCGGAATTTCTTTCGAAATCATAAAACCTTTAAAATCGCGTATGTAATAATAAAAATAATTTCTTAATAAAATACTTACCGTTATGATAATTCTCGAAAATTGTATATTCAAATTCAAAATAATAAGTTTTACTTAACACAAATCGATTGCAGTTATATCAATTAATTAATTTCAACAATAAATGTTATTTATTTGTGTTTACAGATATTGATATAAATGTTGCTAGAAGTGAAGAAATATTAAATGCAGCCAATTTATGAAACCAAATTTCCAAAAAATTTAAAAAAATCATAATTTTTGAAACCTTGTAACGCGAAAACGTGTAAAAAATATAGTGTAATATATATAATATTTTTTATCATTCGTTATTGTTTAAAAAATTAAAAAATTTTAAAATTACTCTATTAAATACTTTCGAAAATTATATTAAATTAAAAGATTATAAATAAAGTAAGATGATAAATAATTTAATAAAGAAGTCTCATTAATTAAAAATCTAAATTATTTCTATAAAGATATTACTTCATCAATGTAAATAAATTAATTATGATAATTATTTGATAGCACTGTCAGGCTAAATCAAATTTTTTCCGACTATTATTTGAGATAATGAAATCTTGATTAATAAGAAAATAAATTAGATTAAGGATAGAAATTAAAACAATAAATGAATTAAAACGACAAAAATTTTTATTTTAAAAATAGTATTGATAATTTAAAATTTAATCAAATTTATCGACACGATAACAATTGTATACGAAAATTGGAAAATTATTTTCAAACCTTATACCAAAAGTTGAACTTATATACCAAAAATTACAGTCTCAATTTTGATTCATTTTGCCAAATGTCTATGGACCCCAATGATTATTTAAGTACAATAATTTTTCTGTGTACAATGTTTCCTTTAAATAACTCGTGACGTGTATCATCAGAACTATCTATGATACAGAAAAATGGATATGAGATTTGAAAATAACATAATCAAATTAACAAGGAACATTTTCCTCCAACATCAACATTGGACGGCAAAGTTCATAAAGTCATTTCAGAACAACGTGAAATACTAAAAAACGATTAAATTTATTAAAAATTGAAGCTAATTATACGAAATTATGTCATCATTATCTCTACAACTTCAAGTTGAGTTTTCTGAATTTTCGTCGAAAGTTTTTCCCCCAATTCTTTATAAATATTTCTGTAAATGATTTATTATAGTGCGTGTATTCATTACAGAGATTCTACATATTGAAATTTCACATGCATTTTTACTGTGAGTTGTGTGTAAAGTTTATTTTTTCTACCACTTTCTCACTTTCTATATTAAATTGTTCTGTTGAATGGAACTGGAATGAACTGGAATGTTAATGCATTTGAAATTCATTAAATTCTCAGATTTGTGTTCACTAGATTGAACTTCTTCATTGAGATTCGAAACAATTCGTCCACCGCTTCTCACTCACTTCCTCAGTGAATTCTGATTGATATTATCTCCGTACAACGAGTCAATAATTGAATCACTAAATTTGAATTAAATTATTTGTAAATTCATGAATAAATCTTGCGTTATCCGTACTTCACCTTCACAAAAAGGCAGCGTTTTAAGAGATATCTGAATATATATATCTGAAATTTTAAAGAAATATTAAATTTATAATTATTTTATAAATAAATCTTACAAAGCTTTTCATCATTTTCTCTAAAAATATTTTCTCAAAAGCATTTTCTTCAATGATTTTAGATAAACTTAAAATAATGATATGTTAACTATATGTTAAGAACTTTTATTCATTAAAATTAAAATGCCTATCAAAGATTTATATGCATTTTTACTATGTTAAAAAAAATTATAGTAAAAAAAATCACTTGAAAAAACAGTGCCGAAAATTCATGAGTATCAAAATCCATCGATATATTACTGATTTATAGTCTTCAAGCTCTCTTTTTTAATAAATTCAATGGAAAAAATAATCAATGGTGAAATTGGAAAAAAATGTTCTTATGATAATTATTTATGATTAATGACAGAGGTATATATTTTTTTAGTCTGGCAATAAGATAAACTTATTTTTAAAATATTCAAGTAATGGATTGAATGGATTCTTTTTCTTTCATCCGATATATAGATCACAATATTTGAAAAAAGTAAAAAAAAATTATTAAGTTTATAAAATCCTTTAAAATTTTTAAAAAATTTAAAAAAAAAATGTAGTAAAAAATTCTAGGACTTTTAATTTTTTGGACTTTTGACGTTTGTAACATTTGACCATTGTGAAACCTTGTAAGATATGGTTTAACATGTTCTCTATGACAGTGCCGATCTTTTAAATCAAATTTGAGAAAATGATAAATTTTTAATTCTTTGAATGTTTTTCTCACCATGGTTGAAACCTCGAAGTGTAGAACACGCATGACTATCTACACAAAACTGTGACTATAAATAATATGGACCCTTTGTGTTTGAGGAAATTCAAAAAATTGAACCCTTGAAGGTCTAAGTAACACCCTAATGTGGAAATCTGCCTCCTCTTTTCAATGACATATAACTGGCTTTCTAAAAATAAAATTTTTCAAAGTTGATTTAATTAAATTATATTGTGTGTGTATTTGAACTATGGCTCAGGGGAGACCTACCTAAAACTGAAAAATTTCGTGAAAATACCTTGAAAATCGTGAATTTGAATTGCGCCACATAAAAATAATAGGAATTTTAGAAAAAAATCCTTAGCAGGTTGATGTGATCCAGCGGTGGCCAATCTAGCTACTATTATGTATTTGAGTGTAATATTGAGTGAGAAGCGGATTGGACATTTGGATATAGCATATTTCCATTTCTATTATGAATGAGAGAAAGGTTAACGCTGCAAAATACCAATTATTGAAATGATTTAGTGGCTCTCGTCAGATAATATGTATAACGAAATGGGAAGAAGTAGCTCGTGTTTAATTAACTATTTCGTTCCAAAGAACAGCTAGTGCAACAATATTGTGACGTCCGAGTAACCACATCTACTTTTATATCAAAAATTAGTTACATACAGCTTTCGAATGTCTGTGAATTGTACGTTGCGTCTTTTTTTGCATATACTCGCCATAAAATTGTAATTATTCCATATTTTTATTTCAACCTTAAATAGGGCAAAAATGTGACAAAACCTATTATGCAATAAAAAAAGAAATTTATTGAATTAAATTACAGCCAGTTGATAGACACGGAAATAAATTTCTAAATTATAAACAAAATTAATAAATAAAATATGCATTGGAATAACATTAACCCATAAACTAAATGCCTAATTGCTAAACACATTATTTTCTAATAAAATTTGGCTGATAAAATCCAAATGTGAAATTGCAATGCCTAATATTAGTTACAGAATATTCTATGATAAATCATGCTTCATTCATCCAATCGGGTTTCAGCCAATAATAATAATTCTTTCAATATTTATTCTCAAGTTTTATCACATTGTTTTATTTTGTTTTAAATTACTTATGGTTTGTAAGGGCTCTTTGTTGATAATAAAATTACTTTTTATTTATGTTACAATATGCATAGAAAACATTTCAGGAGAAACTTTTAAAAAATCCATTTTAATTAAAGAAAAACAATATGAACTTCTTGGATCAACTTTAAATGTCGACGGAATAACTATTGACCATTTTGCTCGCATTCCTTATGCTCTGCCTCCGATTAATAATTTACGATTTAAGTATCCACAAGAAATCATGGGAAATCAGTGGAAAGGGGTATATAATGCAACAACTCCACCGAACACTTGCTGGCAAGTAGAAGGGGGTGAGTTTGATAAATTGAATCCGGCTGCCAGGCTTTGGCTAAGTAAAACAGCGATGAGTGAAGATTGTTTATATCTTACTATATGGAGTCCTAAAACAATTAAAACTAAATTACCTGTAATGGTATGGATTTATGGTGGATCTTTTTTCTCTGGAAGTTCAACTCTTGAAGTTTATGATGGATCAATATTGGCAGCAAAACATGAAGTTGTAGTTGTCAGTTTACAATATCGATTAGGTCCACTTGGGTTTTTATATCTTGATGACAATCTAGCACCAGGAAATCAAGGTTTGATGGATCAGAGAATGGCTCTAAAATGGGTAAATGATAATATTCATAATTTCAATGGAGACAGGGATAGTATAACAATATTTGGAGAATCTGCAGGCTCAGTTGCTGTATCCATTCACGTTCTATCACCACTGTCGAATAATCTGTTTAGACGAGCCATTATGGAAAGTGCTACCGTCTCAGCTATGTGGGCTATTGAAACCAAAAAAGAATCAAAAGAAAAAGGATTAGCAGTACTTATTTTAATTTAAATTTATAACTTACTTATTCTTTAGCATTCATATAAACTTAACCCAAAATTATTTTATTCGATTGATATATCTAGAAATAATCTAAAAGTTAAATTGAACCGAATCAGTTTGTTTTAATAATTGAATTATTCTAAGATTTGCGTTTGTATTTTCTATTAAAAAAATATTTTCGGGTTACTTGGTTTACCCAGATAATTGAGTATACCTAGGTATTTATTTTTCGAGTATATTGGGAACCCTAATTATTTTATAATTTATTAATGATTTTTGTTATATATATATATATATATGTATGGTTTGTTTTTCAAAAAGGGATTTCCTTCACCTATTGTTAATAATAATAATAATAATAATAATAATAATAATAATAATAATAATAATAATAATAATAATAATAATAATAATAATAATAATAATAATAATACAATAATAATAATAATAATAATAATAATAATAACTAACAATAATAATAATAATAATAATAATAATAATAATAATAATAATAATAATAATAATAATAATAATAATAATAATAATAATAATAATAATAATAATAATAATAATAATAATAATAATAATAATATAATAATAATAATAATAACAATAATAATTTGTATATTTTATTTAGTTTTCCACATTCGTAGATTGCAATTATGATTCTGGACAAGTTAAAGTACTTGTTAAATGCTTACAAAAAGTTAAACCTGACTTATTAATTGCAAAGCAATTTGATTTGAAAAATATTATTAATAAACAGAGATCTGATTTGTTAAACAGGCGAGGAGTGAAAAATTTGTATACTGACGCTTCATTTTTTTTTGATATTTTTTTTGTTCCGACATATGATGCTAACTTTATTAATAAACCTCTTAATCTTTTAATAAATGATTCAATTTTCAAACCCAATATTGAGCTTCTTATGGGTTATAACGCAAATGAAGGAATGTTCTTTTTACTGTATGGTTTGAATAAGTGGCTAAATTTTTTCAATAGAGGAAAAGTAGAAGATACATCATTATTATCTTCGAATAATCCAAATCACATAAAAGTTACTAAATTTCTATTGGAAAACCTTACTCCTAATGATATTGCCTACACAAATTTATTGCCTCTTCTATTACATGAATACAAAATTCCATCAACAATTTTTAACTGGAAAAAATGGAATTCTACAGAAGTTCTTTCAGCATTAGATCAATTGACGGGTGATCAAAATTTTGTTTGTCCGGTAATAGATTATGCTGAATTATTGGCTGACAAAAATGTGAAAGTTTACTTATATTCTTTTCAACATAGAACGTCAAGCATGACTTTTCCTAAATGGACTGGAACTATGCACGGTTATGAAATTGAATATGTTTTCGGAATGCCGTTTTCAAAGAACTTCAAAAAATTGTTTTACACTTTCACTCGGGAAGAAGAGAAACTCAGTGAATACATCATGACATTATGGACAAACTTTGCAAAATTTGGGTATTATAATTTACTTTTTCATTGTAATGATTTTTGTAGAAATCCAACAACGCAGAAAATTGAATATTTTAACTCTACTCTATCTTGGCCCTTATATAATACGACAAGTAAACTATCCGTTTATTTCACAACCCCTTCTGAATCACTGTTGAATCCTACGAGACTAAATGATAAAGCTCTGAAATGTAAATTTTGGAATAAAGTTATTCCACCAATATTAGAAAAATGTAAGTCAAAATAGCCTTTTAGAAAACGAGTTTATGTATTAGCAGTTTTAAAAGTAGTAATTTAAAATCTAATGTTGATTTAAAAATTAATTTAAAAAAATTTGACATATTTTTGTTTGAATTTTGATCTTTATAAGAATTCTTAAAAATACAATTAAATCATTTCATTTATATAACTTCATATATTTTATTTGTAATAAAATTTAAACTAATTTGATATTATAAATTAATAAAAGTTTTCAAACTTAGGTATTCAACTAATTATTTTTAAAATTATGTTTATTAATTATAAAAATTAATTAAAAATACAATTTTATTTTAAAAATATATATATTTTTTAAAAAAGTAACTTTTATGTTGTACAATGAAATTAAAGTATTATTTTAAAATAATTTGAATACATCGTCAGTATTTTTTTCAATTACTATTTATCCCCGATTTCCATAAATTGATCAGATTATCATCTTCCTCAACAAGAGTTTTCAGAAGTTTTTGAATTATTATTAAAATACACTTTATAACAAACTAATTTAATCTCATCTGTCATTAGAATTCGTATCAAATATAAAAACACTATTTTACCAACATTTATGCTATTACTTTGGGTGCTGCATGCATGGCCGTTCTTAGTTGGTGGAGCGATTTGTCAGGTTAATTTCGATAACAAACGAGACTCTTACTTACAAAATAGGTAATTTATATTCAATGTAAATTCTTACTTCTTAGAAGAATAAATAGCGTTTAGCTATATGAAATAGAGCAATAATAGGTATGTGATGCCTTTAGATGTTCGGGGGCCGCACGCGCAGTACAAACAAGTTATTCTAACTAGAAAGTCGGGTAATCTCTTGAGACACTCTCGTACCAGGGATTGTGAATTGTAATTATTTCACATGAACGAGAAATTCCTAGTAAGCGCAAGTCACTAGCTTGCGCTGATTACGTCCCTGCCCTTTGTACACGCCGCCTGTCGCTACTACCACCTTTATTTACAAATTTAGTAACAATGAAAACTAATACAATTTTTCGTTATAAGTTCTAAGATTTCATAGATTTATTAATTTTCAGTCCGAAATCTCTAACATTCAAAGTTTGAAATATTTGGTACCTATATGCCATTGCTAACCTTATTCTAAATATTTAAATAGATATTTTTATGAGTTAAGTATTCATACATATTTTATTATATGTACAACAAATTTTCGTCACTTCATTTTCAAGTGTTTGTTAACCAATTTAAATTTATTAATGAAATTAGAAACAAATAAATAAATATTATTTTATTAAAAATCACCACTCAAACATCCGTTTTAAAATTAATTTTGACAATTATTGTCAGTGCTTCTCATCATGTTATGCTCTATGTCCCCAAAAATAGAGTTTAAAAGTCAAATTGCCCCAGTTTTTGAATTAATTAACAAATTATTTTACAAGCCCTTACTTAAAATTTTCAATTTTGCTTATAGATCTTGGTTAGAACTATATCTTCAGTGTTAAGAAATTGTTTCTATCATAATATACATAAAATACGGCGTATATACTTCAGAAAAATTATGATTTATCAAATTTTAAAAATCCATTAATTTCGAAAAGTTAAATTGCCCCAAATTATCATCGCTAGGGAAGATAGAAGAAACCAAAGATATAATTTTAATTATAATAATAATATTTCTTGTTACTATTAGTGTATATTAATTTCAGGGTTACCTACTCTGGAACGAGTCAGACCCGAAGAAATTATTTTTACATCCGAAGATTTAATAATATATAATAAATACATATGAATATAAAACAAAATATATTTATTCAATAACAATAAAACATAAAACAACAAAATTTATTCAATAAGAAAACATAAAAAGAAATTAGGAATTTCAGAAACCATAATTAATTCTTAAAATTAAATTTTGTTGTTTTTAATGAACATTCAAGTAAATTTTTTTGTTCTGGTGCTTTTAAATATGTAAGAAAATCTTCACATTTCATGTCGAAATTTATTCTTACAGAAAGTTCAGCTTTAATAAGCGCTATTCTCATTTTATTTCTTTCATCTCTCCAAACGGAATTCATTATTGAAAAAATTCTTTCAATAAATGCATTACTAACCGGAATCATATTGTAATTAGCTATATAGCTAACATTACCAACAATTAATATAATCACAGCAGAATTAAATAAAATCTAAACCTGCCAACATTTTGAAAATATTTTGGCAAACCCGAAGAAATAAGTGTTCAATCCGAAGACCCGAAGTTACCATATCAAACCTTGACTAATTTCAAACAAACATTTGAAAAACCTAGTGCCAAAAATTTAAATTATTGATTGATATTCTGAAAAAAAGAGGTAAGAAATTGAAAATTATTTTATACCAAATACATATAATCCTCGAATTACACGGTTAATTAGTTCCTTGTTATTCACAACAGTGTTATACAAGATCTGGAATTTATGAAAAAAATTAAATATTTACAAATTATATTCCAAATTATTTAAAAATTGTTAGAAAAAAAGGAATTTTTAAAAACAAAATTAGAGAATTGGAGGATTGCCTGTATTTCTAATTAAATTTCAATTCAATTATCAATTGAATGAAAAACTATTTATTATCAATTTCAAAAAGTTTTTGCTCCAGGATGTTGAAAATGAAAATAGATAAATGATGAACAAAATAAGATTTTATTATTAAAACTAAAAATTCAATCACAAAAAACATGGTTTTTGAAACTCTATATTTTACTCTCTTAGTTTCACTCAAAACAAAAAATTTCAATATACGTTCTCAATGTTATGAAATATTTATTATTACGTAAAATCACTTTTTTTTGAGTTACTAGACGAAACCCTAAATCACCTGATCATGATAATGTGATAATGATATTCATTGCAATTATTGGTTCAAACTTATATAACATTTATATATCTCTCTTTAATCCGAAGTTAATTGAAATAAGGAAATAACATTAGATTTGACATATCAATATGTTTTTAATTAACTCACTTCCCGTGATCGGATCGATCTGAAATTTTGAAAGCATGCGGTGTTCTCGACAATGGATCTACTTGTCAAATTTCAGCTCAATCCGATCACGGGAAGAAGTAGGTTTATTTGGCCTCACAAACTTTGCGTGGTGCATACAAACATCAGCGAAGTTAATACAGAGAGAGTAAAAATTATTTCATTCAACCCTTAATTTATCAATAAAAATTTAAAAGTAAATGCATTAAATTCTATTGATACGTACCAATACCTCATAATTGACAAATATTAATGTTATGTTATAATCGAGATTAGAAGTACTTGCAAAGTTTCTTTTATTTAATTATTACAAGGTGTTTCTTCTTGAAGAAAAATTAAATTTTAGAATTTTCATTCAGGAATTCTAGAAAATCGAGATTACATTATTTTAATCACAAAACAAATTTTGTTTACAAATGTATCCAGGGCTGGACTGGAAACACATTTAGGCCTGGGAAATATCGGTGACTAGTGATTGCAAAGTATTCTAAAAATTTATCATTTATCGATTTATCGATAATTATCGATAAAAATCAAACAATACAAATTTTTTATTAAAGTTTTTTTTTATTTAATTTAGCCGATTCAAAATCACTCTTAAAAGCAACACATTTAGGCTTTCATCTTTTAATCGTGACCGTATTTTTGTATAGAAAATCCCTGCAGCCGAAAACGCCCTTTCTGAATCAAAACTTGTTGGTTGCACGAATCTAAGATAGTTATAGGCCAATTCAAAGTATTTACCACGAACTTTCATATCTTCAAAGTATATCATTTCTCTTTTGATATTTTATTTTTGTATCTCCTAACGTTCTTTGCTGTGGTCCTTGTGGACCTTAGAGATTTAAATTAGATTTTTCTTGTATTTTTCAGTGAAGTTTTTCTTTCATTGATAATATAACATCAGAAACAGGAGTGTGTGACACCTCTAAAACTTCTTTTATAATATCATCCGTGTTTTCAACAAAGTTTTCATCATTTTTGTCACAATGACTCATCACCAATTTTACAATAGGTTTAGTTATTGAACTTTTACTTGTTTGATAGAATATATCGTAATCTTCTTCGTTTGATATAAAGTAGCCGTACGGATTATTCAAATATTGAAAAACATCTGCAAATGTTATTCGGCATTCCTTGATACGTAAAATCAATTTTGATTTAAATTGATTACTTAAACAGCTGTTTTGTTGAGACAATTCATCCAGCATAAATTTTAAAGTGATTTCAGCACTAAATAGATTTGTGTCTCGACAACACTTTGAGAAAATGAGAAACCCGAGTCTGATACGATATATGCCATATGTGGTACCAAGAAGAATTATAAATTATCATAAGATTAATACATTAAAAAAATTGTATTTTTGTGTCTAAAATTTGGCGTCCTTGACGATTGCTTATATCGTCTATGTCAGGGGCCGGTTTTGAATATAATTACATTTGAGTAGTTTTAATGTCCATGTTTAGTTATTATTCGAAATTTATATGAATCAATATCAAATTAAGTCAAAATATTAATTATTTTATTTTCAGTAGCAATTAAAATAAATAATTATTTACTATCTGCTATTTAAAAAATTAATGATAAAAAATTGTCGAATTGTAGAGATAAAATGGTTAAAACATAAATTGTCTATCATCAATTGAAACTCAACTTGTAACAACAAGTTCAAAATTAATTTAATTAAAATTCATATTAAATTATAAAAATATAAAAATGTTTAAATTGACATAATCAGTCGGCTGCTGTTGATATTCAGCATTTAGATAAACAAATCAAAGATGAGTTTGAATTATTATAAATAATCATAAATCTGTTATCTTAATAATTTTATAATATTTTAGTCAAGAATTTCTCGCCGACATTGAATAAAGTGGCATGGACGAATATTGTTAATATTATTATTACGTTTCTTGTTGTGAGAATGTCAGTGGAAATTTTGTGAACATGAGGATTTGTTGAATTTTTAGAAATTATTTTAGAAAATATTTATTCCCTATTTGTGTGTGTGTGTGGTGAAATTATTTGATTATTTATTTGATTGTGCGCCGATTTATTTATTTGTTGTTAATTAAATTTATCAATTTATTGTCGAATTTTATTAATGTTCTAGGAAGTATTAATAAATTATAATTTAACCATATTTTATATACTTTTCATTTTAATCTTGAATTGATGAAATTAGAAAAATTAAATCAAAAAAAAGAACACATAATTATTATATTTATTTTCTAAATCACAGTTACAAACTCAGCAAATGTTTGTAAAGAGTTTATAAATAGTCATCCAGGTGGCCAGAAAACCACAATGTCGTTGAGAATAGTGTCGAACACATCGGCACTGTTGCTTAGAACACGTTTGCGCCACATAAACTCACATAAATCACAGATAGCCTTAATAAATTCATGTTCAATAATGTTCAATAACGTCATCAATAATGTATTCTCTCATGTTTTATATTGTTATTTTAATTGTATTTTATAATATAATTTTTGGGGTAAAATAACACGGAAGTACCAAAATGAGTTTTTCAGATATTCTGTTCAAGTAATATATATATGATTTAAAAATTACAGTGCACTCTCGATTATCCGGGCTAATGCTGGGAAGGATGGTTACGGATAATTGAAAAACACGGATAAACAGAATCATCAAATTTTTATATTATTTTCGAATATAATATCATATACACAACACAAATTTTTAACACATTACTTTTATATTCAATATTTATCAAGAAAATACAAACAGATAAGTAAAAATATAATATTTTATCATATATTCGAACACAAAAATATAAAAACGTATACTTTTATATGTACACAAATTTAAAAAAATATGTTATTTTCATTTGTTTTTGAGATTTTTTAACGAATTTCTTATTACACTTCGAAATATTCTTAAAGCTATTACATTATTATATTCAGTTCCCATTTGTTGAGCGTTATTTAGCAAAATTTAAATACAATTCAATGCCGTTTCTTGACTAATGTAACCACTGGTATCTTCTTCACTTGTAGTATTACTGTTATATCCTTCTTCTTGAGTAACAAGAGAAACGATATCAGGATCGTCCATGCGTTTAAAGCCTGGATCATTTAAATCATGATTGAGTCACTCCTCTATATTTTCCTCATCTACGTCTTCAAAAAAATTTAAATTTTCCAATATTTCACACATTTCAGATATAAAGTTTTCTTCATTCTCTTCCGAATCCATTAAATCTGTTTCTATGTAAGGAATAATCTTTCTCCATGATCGAACGAGTGTTACTGGCTCTACTTTTGACCACGATTGTACTATCCCATTTATAGCATCCAATACCGTCATTTTCCCCAAAAATTGATCAAATTATCATTTTTCTCAAAAAGAGTTTTCAGAAGTTTATGACGATAAAGACGTTTCATTGATGATATAACACCTTGGTCCATGGGTTTAATCAGTGATGTAACATTATGGAGGCAAAGATTTTGTAATCATAAGTCCATAGTTAATCTTCAATATGCTTTCATTCGAATAAAAAGGAGCATTATCTAATAACAAAACTACTTTCTGTGGCAGTCCCTTATTTTTAAAAAATAATTGCACTTCTGGGACGCATTTCTTTTTGAACCAATCTTCGAAAATTTCTGTTTTATCGTTAGTACAATTTTCTTTCGTTTTTTTGTTAATTGTTTTTTCTCCATTTTTAAACGGTATAGATATATAGTGCAGAGGTTCTCAAACGGGTGCCCAGTCGTCGGCGAGAGGTGCCCCAGCCATTTTCAGAATATATTTTTGCGATTTCCTCGCATCTAATTAAAAAATTTCGAAAAGCCTAAGAACAACAGAAAGATTCAAGGACGAAAAAAAGGAAATAAAATCCAACATATATATATTATAAAGTTATGGGGTAGACTCTATATCCAATAGAGAATTATTGTGTGCTTACAATGGGCAAAAATATAAAATTTTATCAAAATCCATGTTAATTTCTTTAAAACTTTTGAAAAAATCAATACCTCTCTTTAATATGTATATTACTAGATTTTAAAATTTCTGAACCTTGAACCTTCGAACTCACCATCAAAAGTCCTTTTGAATGATATATATTATATTATATGGACCCCCTTTGAAGGTTATTGACCCATTATATATCTTCGAGAGTATGACCATCATACTTGCATCTCAAAACCCTTTGTTTGAGATATATATATATATATTAGGTTTATTATTATTATTAATGAATTTTATTATGATTCCCATAAATATTATAAAGACATGTTCCATTAATNATTATTATGTCTTTAATTTTTTAGGAATTATGAAACCAATATCAGAAATGGTTATGCTTTTATGAAATTACTTTGATAATAATACTTTGAAAATAATATTTTGAAAATAACTTTCAAAATAATAATAATAATAAATATATAATAGTAATAGTAATAATATTACTTTGAATAATAATAATATTACATCGAACATAATAATAATAATAATAATAAATCTTTGTTTTAGTGGAGTGCTGTTTTTATGAGTCATTGTCTTAGTTCTAAAAATAGATGATTCATCAATGGGTCATTGTCTTTGTTTAAAAATGATGAGTCATTGTTTTTGTTTAAATGTCTTTGTTTAAAAAATGATGAGTCTTTGTTCTAAAAAGTGATGGACTTTTTGAAGGTTGAGGAACCCACCATAAACCTTCGAGGGTATGACCATTAGATAGATCTGCTTGGGCTGAGAAGTAAGATAAAAATAAATTATGAAATAGCGCAAATAAGAAAAAAAAGATAGAAAAAACAATAAGAAACAACAAAAAATACCACAAAAATTAAAAACAACTTAAAAATAAAAATAAAATAAGTACAGTAATTAAATAAAAACATAGAAAAATAGAACATAGAATTAAAACCAAAATCAAAATATAAAAGCCGATCAAAGTGGAAAAAACAACACCAAATATATGCAGTTAATGGAAAAAATTTAGAAAATTAATAAAATTATAAGAAAAAGCAAAGAAAACCTGATAAAACCAATAAAATATATAGATTTAAATTAAATTAAATAAATTAACGCGCCTCGATTTTGATTGGCCCGCTCATTTCACAATTAACTATTTAAACACAGCATTGAAATGAAAATTTCAATGTTAACAACCATCCAACTTTAGGACAATCCACACTTAGCAACTGACTATCCAGATCTTTAGGAATACTGAACAACTTCGTACAGCAAACAGATCACTCGAGGATTCTAAATTTGAGAACCAATTTTCGAAAGGAGATCCATTCTATCATTATTCACCGAATAGAACTTCAGGCAGACAGTAAACCTTTTATTTGTACGTTGCATGATTTTTAACATAATTATGAATGTAAAATAGTTTAAAGTTCTTAAAAAATATTAAACATTAATAGCTCGTTTTCTTTTCTGTTGTTTCATAAGTAAATGCATATTGAATATTTATTAAAAGTAATCGTGATTTATTCACGAAAGAAAACAAATAATTAAACATTTTTTTTGAAGTACAATTGTATTATATTTTTTAATATTCCACAAAACTGGTACTTGAAAGGCCATAACTTAAGGGGCATTCGTTGTTTCTTTTGCGAGCAGGTCAATCATTGTTTCAGAATCGCGGCGGAATAGATCGGGTCATCGCGGGGTTTCCCCCTGATCTGTCACCGCCAGGATATATTTTTTAAATCATAACAAGAATGATAAGATTGCGCAACTTTGAAGATAACCTCGCAATGGCTAAGGAATGTCATCTTCGCTTTCTCTCCATTGGTAAGAACTAGAACTTAATTTTTTCAAACATTGAAGTCTGAATTCCATCGGCAAACATAAAATATCGGCGTAGCACGCATCAAATTTCAAAAACTATACACAACAAAACGTAGGAGTAACAGCAAACCGATTATAATGATCAGAGAAGCGAGTTACCAATCGAGAGAATTTGAAGTTTTTCTTCGACAAAAATCGACAATCTGAATTTTCGAAGAGATAACGCAGATAAACCAACGCGATTTTTTTCGGAAATTCATCTCATTTCTTCGCTCATTAGTTAACGTTTAGACCCTAGGCCATCAATAATTCTCCTCGCATCGGTAGAGCAACACCAGATAGAGATTAGAATTCAAAATTTCCTGCGAAACCATACACGGCTATAAAAAATGAAAATTCCAAAATCCTGAGTCTTGCTGAGAATTGTCTTAAATTGGTTGGAACTTTAAAATCCGCTGAGTTACTAACTGATAAGGCACCGATTATCCGTGTCGCCAGGTCACCAATAGACACAGTAGTAAGTTGACCCAGTGTGAGATAATTTCTAAGTTCTCATCCACTAGATACTGGCATATTTCAAATAGGCGCATGCATACACATGAGAAATATCAGCCGTTAGATCACCATATAGATTCGTCATTGCACTCATAATCGGGAATTTGTTTAGGTCAGCCATGGCCAACCGGTGGCCCGCGAAGCGTTTTGATATGGCCCGGGCACAATTTTAAACATCAAATCAATAATTGTCTTTTTTAGAATTCATATTCGAATTAAGCATGTTTTTAATTTTAAAAATTGATTCTAAGTTTACTTGAATCGTAAAAACGAGTTATATTTATTTAAATGAATTTACTATGGCCCGTGATAGTATTTTTCCGAAAATTTGGCCATTCGATTGATTTGGGTTGGCCACCACCGGTTTAGGTAATAGGCATGCCAATGATAAAATGAGAGTCTCAATGAAGCTTTCATTTCACCGCCCACATTATCAAATAATAAAAATTTTCTTTATCGTGTTCTCTTAATTTACTCTAACTCCGAAACATTTACACACAACCTGATGTCTCGTGTATCCGATATACAAACCTTTCATTTCATCTGTCTTGAAATAAAAATACACTCAACATTCTAACACTATCGATCGGATCAGCGTCAACGATTTACTCTCATCTTCCTAACTTACTCAGATATTTCATGAGCTGATTCTAACAGATTTTGTTTTCTCGAAGTGGGGTAAATAATTTCCCTGAAGCTTTCAATGAGTTGTTTCAGCGATATCGGCAATAGATTTCCCTTGAAAATAATTTGATACAAGTTCGTAACTGCTAAGTCGTAAATAGCATGTGATGAAGTGAATGGTGGACTGTTAGTATAAATCTATGATAAAGAGACTAATGATAATAAAATAATCGTAGTAGTAGGAATAATAATTATAATAATAATAATAAAAATAATAATAATAGAAATAATAGCTGTAATAGTAGTAATAATAATAATAATCGTAATAATAATAATAATGATAATTATAATTATAATAATAATAATAGTTATGATGATAATAATAATCATAATCCTAAAATTAGTTACAATAATAACAATAATAATAATTCGTAACGATAGTGACAGTCATGGTTATGGTGATGATAATAATAATAATATTAAAGGTAATGATAATAATAGTCGGGGTCATGATAGTATATATAATAATTACCCTAATAATAGGTGTAATGACAATAATAATAATAATTATCGTAATAATAATAAGGATAATGAGGATAGTCCTAGCAACAATAAATAATGATAGCGATGATAATGGTAATAAAAATTTTAATAATGAGTGACAATGATAACCGTAACTATAGAGATGACGACCATGATCTTAGAAATGATCCTAAAATTTACAATGTAGACAGTAATAATTCCGGATACCCCATAAGTTGGATTCAAATTTTTGAGGAACGACAATTTCTTTTCGATTTTTTGCACCAAATTTTGGAATTTGTCCATCTCAATCTGGTTTGAGCCAAAGGCTCGGCAGAGAAGTTTTTCCGCTCGTCCGAATCTACTTGTAGCTAGTAGAGGGATAGCGGCCCACTAAACCGGCGGCCCTCTGGGACAAAGACATACCCCTTTCCCCCCCCCCACCCCCCGCCATTAAAAAAATTTTTTTTTCAAGGTCAAATTTTAAACAAAGACATATGACTCACCAAGGTCATTGAAACAAAGACCATGACTCATCAGATGACTCATTCAAGGTCATATGACTCATCCGATGACGCATTCAAGGTCATATGACTCATCCAATGACTCATTCAAGGTCATATGACTCATCCGATGACTCATTCAAGGTCATATGACTCATCCGATGACTCATTCAATGTCATATGACTCATCCGATGCCTCATTCAAGGTCATTCTCAAGGTCATATGAGTCATGCGATGAGTCATGCTAAATTTTTTTAAAATTTAAATTCTCATAGTTCCCGCCAATGGTTTTTATTATTTAATAGCTCATTCGAAAGGTATTTGAATGGTGAGTATTTGAGACCATCGAAGGTCTATGGAGGTTCAATAACCTTCAAAGAGTTCAATGGTATTGGTTACACTCAACATCTCACAAGGGTATTATTATTACTATTATTATTATTAATATTATTATTATTTTTATTATTATTATTATTATTATTATTATTATTATTATTATTATTATTATTATTATTATTATTATTATTATTATTATTATTATTATTATTATTATTATTATTATTATTATTAGTATTAGTATTAATCTATATACTCCGAGTCTATTCGACAAAATATTTTGTCCCCCTATGGGTAATGCTCACAAGGGTACTGCTCACGCTCAACAACTCGCAAATCAACAAATCAACAAAACATACATTTATTTAAACAATAAAATAATGTAAAATTAACAAAGGTAAACTAAATATTGATGTACTACTATTCGCAGCATTATTGTTTGAAATTGGTAACGTTGAATTGATTTTCAGATATTCTATTGATCCTTTGATTGTTTGAATTTCTCTTAATAATAATTCAATCTTTTTAACAAATAATCATGCTTCTTATCAATAATTTTCATACTCTTTTTATTTTCAACAATAGAGTTATTGAAAACTTCAATATGATCAATCAATTTAATTTTTATATTTTGTATATTTAAAAATGATAGTTCATAGCTGTTTTCTAAATTCTCCAATCTTTGAGATATTCTTTTTCCTGGGTGCTTTGACCATTTTGGTTTGTCGTCAAACAAAGGTATACTCTGAGTTTATCCGACAAGATATTTTGTCCCCTTATGGTTATTGCTCACAATAGTATTGGTTACACTCAACATCTCATAATGGTATTATTATTATTATTATTATTATTATTATTATTATTATTATTATTATTATTATTGTTAGACGCAATTAAATTCAAGTCTTCTTCAAGCATTTATTTTTATAACAACTTCAAAAATTGAGCCGTTTACTAGAATATTTAAACACCGAGGCGTGATAATTATTAATATTAATGTAATTACTGGTCATACATTTAATTGATTTAATTTAATATAATTTAATATAATATGATATAATTTAATATAGAATTTAAATATACAAATTTAACAGAAATAATTATTTCTACTAACTGATCTCACTTCTACCATTTAACCATAATAATTTTATATAGAGATTTACTAACTCCTTACATCCCCCCTTCTTTAAAATGCTTTAACTTTTCTATATTCCTCGTTATTTTTCTCCCGTTTTCGTCTGTTAATAAATAACTTCTTTCATGATTTCGTTTTATTACTGTGTATGGTCCTTCATATCTCTCATGATCTTTGTTTCTAATTTCTTGTTTCACCAATACTTTGTCCCCCACTTCTAAGTTCCTAGCTGTGCCAATTTCTTTCGTTTGCTGTCTTTTAGCCTCTAATTTCCGCATGATTTCATTCCTATCCACTTCATTATTACTATGCCATTGCGATCTATTAATCTTTCTTCCAAATATAATTTCTGCTGGACTCACTCCAATAGTTTTTTGAGCTGTCGCATTTAAAACGTATTCTATATCAGGTATTAATTCTGCCCAGCTTTTTTTAACTCCTTCTCTTAGTGACGCGTTAATATAGTCTCTTATAGTACGAAATTGTCTTTCAATTACACCATTAGTATTATGATGATACGGACTCGAAAATATCAACTCAATTCCTGCTGCCTTTGCTAGTTCTTTAATGCTATTTGCTTCGAAATTTTTTCCACAATCAACATGTAGTTCCTTAGGGGCTCCAAATTTCAATATCCAATTATTTAACAAAACTGCCTTTATTGTATTTTCATCTTGCTTTCTAATAGGAGTTAGAGATATGTATTTACTGTAATGATCGATTATTGCACAAATATATTTTTCTCCTCTGAAGGTTTCTCTTAATGGACCGCAAATATCCATGTATATTTTCTCCATAGGTTCTGAAGCTTGAATTACTTGGGTTTTTTCTTTTGACCTTGTAGTTAAAACTTTGTTTTTCTGGCATGCTTCACATATTGAAATAGTCTCTTTTACTTCGTTTAGCAAATCTTCCATATCAAAATTGTTCCTAATATATTTAATAACTTTTTCTACTCCTGCGTGGCATAATAATAAATGTGTTTCCTTAATCATTTCTCGTCTTTTTGTTTCTGGTATCCATATTTTGTTTTGATTGGTATAGATAATATTTCCTTTTAACATATATTTATTATTTTTCCTTTCATTTATTTGATCTTTTATATCTTGTATTTCTGCATTATCTCTTTGCCATTCATTTCCATTATTTTCGGTCATCAATGTTAACAATCTAGTTTTTAATCGCCCTGATTTGGGGTTATCATGGTCCATCAAACATTGTACACATTTGCCGCATGTATTTCTAGACAGCATATCTGCATTCGTATGCGCCGTACCTTTTCTGAACTCCATTTTTATGTCTAAACTGCTCAAGTAATTTATCCACGTTTGGAACTGTGCTGTTATAGGTTTCTTTGTCGTTAACATAAAAGTTATTGCTTTATGATCAGTGCGCAAAACAAACCGTTTACCGTATAAATAATGGTTGAAATGGCGACAGAAATAATATATAGCCAAAAGCTCTTTTCGTGTTATACAATATCCTCTTTCATGGCTACTCATTGCATGGGATCCATATGCAATAACGTGTTCATGACCCATTTCATCTCTTTGTGATAATACAGCTCCAATTGTATCAAAGCTTGCGTCTGTATCTAATATGAATTCTTTCTTGAAATCAGGAAATACGAGAATTGGCGCTGTAGTCAACGCCATTTTCATTTCTTCGAAAGCTTTCTCACATTCCTCAGTCCAAATTATTTTTTCACTATTGCTTCCACATATGCTTTCTAGCGCTCTTGATTTTGTTGCATATTCCTTAATAAATCTCCGATAATAGTTACATATACCTAAAAAGCTTCTCAAATTCTTTATACACTTAGGCCTCTGAAATGATTTAATAGCCTCAATTTTACTTTGATCTGTCCGAATCCCCTGACTGTTAATAATGTGCCCTAAAAACTTTACTTCGCTCTTTAATAACTGACATTTTTCTGGGTTGATTCTCAATTTAGCTTCCCTTATTTTCTCTAGAACTTTTCCAAACACATTGTAATGTTCTTCAATTGTTCTTGTAAAAATTAAAATATCGTCTAAATACACCATAACTCCTTCTTTCCATAGATCTTTCAATATTTTTGTCATTAATTCTTGGAATGTACCCGGTGCCGCCGCAATGCCAAAAGGCATTCTATTAAAACAAAATTGCCCTTCTTTAGTAGAAAATGCTGTCTTTTCTTGCGATTCTATGTCCAATTTCACCTGATAATAAGCGTTCCCAAGGTCTATAGAACTAAAGTACTTAGATCCATGTAATGTATCTAGAATTTCTTCTACATTCGGCATAGGAAAAGCTTGTCTTTCAGTAATCTTATTAAGCTGTCTAAAATCTAAACAAAGTCTGATATCTTTTTTGTCTTTTTTCCACACGCATACTAACGGCGTATTCCAAGGTGAATTACATCTTCTTATGATATCATTATTTTCTAAATTATTTATAGCAGCATTTATTTTCTCCTCTAAATTGATGGGTTGTCTTCTGGGTTTTATCATAATTGGCCCTTCTTTTGTGATGATTTTATGTGCAATTAAATCAGTACATCCGATATCCCAGTTATTAGCCATAAAAACACTTTTATTGTTTTTAACAATCTCTAACAGTCTTTTATTTTCGTTTAATCTTAGAATTTCTATTGCTTTTTGACATCTCTCGTTATCTGTAATCTTTTCCCCAAATCTAGCTTCTATTTCACACACAGATTCATTATATCCTTCTTCATTTTGCTTGATGTAGTTTAATTCAATTCCAAACTCTTTCTGCAATTCCACTCCGCCTATTATATCTGGAACAATATTTTTAACTATTATAAATGTTATTTTTCTTTCCATATTACCAATTCTAACATCAATATATATTTTTCCGATTGTCTCTAATTTACTATCATTTGCACATCTTAACATCTCATCTGTTTTTATGATTTTCACATTCACTAATTTGTCCACAACTGCTTCTGCCATTACATTTACTCTTGCTCCTGTATCTAGTAAGCATTCCATTCTATAGCCCTGAATTTCAAGAGTTGTACTCGGTCTACCTTGCATTTTGTCATAACTCAATTTCGGTCGTTTCCATTCATCTTTAGTGAAAATATTTTGCTCCTCTGATATTTCATTAATCCACCCAATTTCCTTTCTCTCTAATTTATCTACTGCCTTTTTAATAAATTTATAAACTTTTTCATTTACTATTTTATTATTATATTCTGCTTCTTTAATTTCATTATACTCTTCTTGATTCTTAGGATTATTATTATTATTTATTAAAGATCGATCAGCATTAAAATAACTATAACATTTAAAATTATTTAAAGGAAACTTTTTAAAATTACAAATATTATTACATAAAGGTTCTACATTATTATATATATAAGGATTATTTACATTATTAAAATTATTATGACCAATATTTACATCAATATCAAAATTACCTAGTATATTGCTCCGATCATTGCCTCCCGTGTCGAAGCATGTACTTTTGGGTGCTGAATATCCTCATATTTGTCTTCTGCATCATCTGAATACTCAAGTGGCATCGTCTCATCATTAGGTTCAATTGCTGCAATTGTTCTTCCTGGATTGTTGATCTTTTGTTGATAGCTTGTGGTTCGATGGGCATAATAATTATTGTTTCTCATGTTTGAATTAGTTTGAAACTTCCTTCTTTCCAAATTTGTATAGCAGTCAATCTCCTTATGTCCACGTAAGTGACATCTCTGGCATTGAATCGTTGAACATTCTCGCCGTACGTGGCCTTCAACTCCGCATGCAAAACACGTCATTTTCTTTTTCATTTGGCATTCTCGACTCACATGACCAGTTTTCTTGCATGTCCAGCATTCCAATTGTCGGTTACTGACGTTTCGCTGCTTGAAATTATTATTTCCGTTTACCATTCCTCTTTGAGCAACATCTCTGTAGCTTCTGTAGTTTTGAACAACCGGTGAAGTCTTCACAACATTAATATGGCCCATAATTTTGTTTACCTTTTCTAATTTCTTTATTGTCGCTTTTATTTCTTCTGATGTTTTCAAATCTTTCATCTCGATCTCTTTTTTAACTTCTCGATCTCTTACACAGTTTGTAAGCAGGCATTTTTCTATTTCTTCTTCATCCCATTTGTGCGCTATTAATTTCTTTGTCATCTTTTAATTTTCTCTATAAAAGTTTCGGCTGAATCTGATCCTTGTTCATAACTCAAAGCTTCTTTTAGATCATCCATTAATGATGTCGGTTTTGAAAATGCATATCGAAGTTTCTCTTCCATAGTTTTTCCTTCGGCTGCTTCATAATCTTCCATTAGCGATCTGTCAAGTAATGTTGTAGTTAATATTACTTGCATCCTAATTGTTGTTTTTGTCGCGCCAAAAAACCTTTGACAATCCTTGATAAAATTTTCTAAATCATCGCCTTTGTGAAATTTCTCAGGTAAAAGTCTGCTTATCAATAAATCCGTGGTCGTGGTCGCCATGTTAGACGCAATTAAATTCAAGTCTTCTTCAAGCATTTATTTTTATAACAACTTCAAAAATTGAGCCGTTTACTAGAATATTTAAACACCGAGGCGTGATAATTATTAATATTAATGTAATTACTGGTCATACATTTAATTGATTTAATTTAATATAATTTAATATAATATGATATAATTTAATATAGAATTTAAATATACAAATTTAACAGAAATAATTATTTCTACTAACTGATCTCACTTCTACCATTTAACCATAATAATTTTATATAGAGATTTACTAACTCCTTACAATTATTATTATTAATATTATTATTATTTTT
>CAUHTR010004533.1:0-35496 GCA_959609185.1 Schmidtea polychroa | reverse complement strand
TTCCATTCCCCCGCGATTGAGTCCAAGCAGGAGTATTTGGCTTCATTGTGGAATAATGGAGAAGTTTTCAATAAAAGAGATTAAGAAAGTTGTGCAATTATAAGGGTTTTTGGGGTATAAACTGACTGGATTAGTTTGGCAGGAATAGAGGGAGATGCTGAATGCAGTTGATGAAGTAATGGATAAATGTGGAATCATGGAATTACCAGAATCATCAGATTAGTACTATACCAATAGTTCCTTCTCATTCTATAACTTACATCATCAATCTGAAGATTTTAAAAACCCTTCAAAAAGCGGGAGAACAATCAAGTATCAGATTCTTTGTTATCTGGTAGTGGGGAACTTCTCCATTATGGCGAGTAAATTTGTTATGCTTTTTTCGATCTCTCAAGGAGAATCCGAAATCAGATTAATAAAGATGTCCATATTACTAATATATTAGTCGATACAATCAATTATTAGTGATTATTGACAGATCTATTGAGTAATTGATATTAGTGATTTATTGATATTATTGATTATTGGTATTATTGGAGGATTTATTGATTATTGGTATTATTGTAATTGATATTATTGATTATTGGTATTATTGGAGGATTTATTGATTATTGGTATTATTGGAGGATTTATTGTAATTGATATCAGTGATTTATTGATATTATTGAAAGGTTTATTGATTAATTGATAATTTTATGATTATTGATATTAGTGACATTGGAAGATTTATTTGATTAACTGATATTAGCGATTTATTGGCATATTTATTGATTATATTACGCCATTTACCTGTGTAACTTATCGATTTGGTTCATGAGGCAAACAACTTCATATTCCTTTTGTTCCTCTGTCATTCCTTCCAGTGGGTCAGATCGATTCTCCTCGACTCTCCCGGTGACCGGGTTGACCTTGTCCCGAACATCCAAGTATTCTTCCGTATCTGAATCCTCTGAATCACTGTAGACATTATCACTGCCCTTCCTACCAGCTAGCAATGCATGTCTAGCAAGAAATCCCGCGAAATTTCCGAATCCAGTATATTTGATTGCTCGCTCAACTAAACAGTTCAATGTTCACGATGACTTAATGAAAAAAACTCTATCAATACCATCTTCCTTGCAGAGGACAAACAGGAAGAATGCGACAGACTCCGTAACTTGTTCGCAATGATGTTGCAGCAATTTGCACAGCCTAGATGTCAATGTAATATCGAGAAATAGGATAATTTATATTATCACTTGTTTCTGGTTGAATTTCCTTGCTCAGGTAATTGCATGACTTCGTCTTTCATGTACGGTAATATCTGACGGATTGTTTTTGTTTATTAATGATGATATAAGTATTTAATAATTTTATAATAAAAATTAAAAAATAAAAAATAAAATTTGAGAACTTAAAGAACCTTTAAAAATTTTATATTCTTCTATTTTTAATTTTTACATTTGACCTAATTTCCAGTTTAAATTCTTGAAATTTTTATTTTATTTATAAGGCAGAAAATGAATTGAAACAAATAAATTCCAATAAATTGATATGGATTATTTTATAATCGAAATTTTTTCATTTCATTCAATATATACTTTGCAGCATCATTGCTTGTATTATCATTTAATTTAATAATAATAAAAATAAAAATAATAATATAAATAATAATAATAATAATAATAATAATAATAATAATAATAATAATAATAATAATAATAATAATAATAATAATAATGGCCAACCTTCAAACGATAGAATTTTCGGATATTTCGATTGGCCAAACATGCTTTACCCATGGCTTGCATCAAAGGACTGAGTGTTTCCAACAAATGAGAGTTCTACAAGCTTACTTTTTAGAAAAGAATACCCAATGACGAACAAATACTTCTTTTAATCGTCTTTCAATGAGAACCAATATCAACTGGTAGAATCTCATTGCTCTTGGATCCTTATAGACATCGGATTGCGATTGGTTATCCAATTCAAAAATAAGGTATTGGAAACACGAATCAGAAACTGAGGTCAACAGATTGGCAGTGTTACTACAATAGTTATTTCTTACAACTCTTATTCTTATTATCACCTCAACAGTTCGATTCTCGCCGTTTCCGAAAAGGATTGATTTGAATAAGTTGCTACTAAGAGATCTCTCAGCCGAACGAGCAATCCATTCATTTCTTTATCAACTTTCTAGTTAAAAATTTATCATCTCGACAGTCACTCGGAATAGGCAACATAATTATAGAAAGAGTAAAACATAATTGCAACTCCTAATAAAGCAAATAACCAAATTTTATTCCAAAGTTTCTCGGGATGCCGGGATTCACGCTAGGTTTACTTTTTCAAAATTTGCTATCTTTGTTTTGTTACTGAGAAACATTTTTTTATGATTGAGTTTTTTGTTTGTTAAAACAGTTTGAATTTACAAATAGAGTGGTTAATTAGTCTGTGTGCGCACACTTCTTGTCTGTGTGCAGACGCGAGTAGTCGAGTTTTTGGATTTTTTATTGTAATTTATTGTATTTCAAATGCTTCTGAAATTTTGGTGGTTGTTGTCTATTTTTATTTCTGTTGCTGGAATTTTGATATTGAAAAATAAATCCTTTTCTGAGTCTTCTTGTTTATATTATGAATCAAACCGAAGTTAATGAACGTTTTAAATAGATTTACTCAAAGATTCATTTGTGTTGACAATAAAATTAATGATATAGAGGTGTTTGTGCATTTTTTTATCGATTGCTGCTACAAATGCGACTTCAATAACTTATGGAGAAGTTCTTTCTTTGTACACTTTAGGTCGTACCTAAGGTAGCGTTCTGAACTCTAGTGATCCTGTATCTCGCATTATGGCAATTTATGAAAGTTATGTGTTACCTCATGCTATTTCTAAGATTAATTTAGCAGGAAGAAACTTATTATTATTACTGTTTATCTAATGAAAATTAAGACTGCTGCATTTTCATCGTTAGTTGAAAAGAGTTATGAACTCCCAGATGATCAAGTAATACCAATGGATATAAAAGATTCAGATGTCCAGAATTTTTGTTCCATGCGATAACATATAACAGCATGATGAAATGCGATGTGGATATTCGTAAAGATTTATATAGATATATATTCTTATCAAGTGGTTCGACAATTTATTCTGGTTTTGTTGAATGTATGTAAAAACAAATATCATCTTTGGTTCCATCAACATCAGTGAGAATTAAACAAGATATATTTTAATTTTAAATAATTATTATATCAAATTCATTTGAAAAAGACAGTGCTGAAAATTCGTGAATATCAAAAACATCGATATATTCAATTTTTAAGCTTTTTAATAAATAAAATGGAAAAGAAATCAGTAGTGAAATTTGTAAAAAAGTTCTTATAATATCAATAATATTGTTATATCAATAATATTATTCAGAAAAATTATTGATATTTTACTGAATAATATTATTGATATATATCTTAAATATCTTAAATATGATAGACAAAACATTTTAAATCAGTTTTCTTTTCCTTGTCTAGTGAGAGATATTTTTTAGAATTATTTTGTTTAGAATATATTTTTGATAAGGTTGCGATTTGTACAAAAAAATATCCAAAAAAATAAATGTTTCGATGGATTTTTAATCAATTAATATTTAAAATCATTGAAAGATATTTATTTAATGTAAAGATTTTCGTCCTAAAAGTGAGGTTTAAATAATTAACAAACATTTGAAAGGGTAGTTCCAAGAAATTTTGTTAAATATGATTATTTCCTAAATATGCTATAACTATAAATTCCGAATTGAACCCCTTTTACTAAAATTCTTTCCCCGCAACCTTAATATTATTAAAAAGCTTATAATAAACCTCAACGAAGCCAAACAAAATAAATGTGATTAAATAACTTAAAGGATTTTAATTGTGGTTTTCACTGGATTTGTCTTAAATAAAAATTGCCTTTTGTAGAAATTTAAAATATTATTCCCTTTTAGAATTATATTGAAAAATTGTGGCTTTTTGGTAATGCAAAATTTCGTCTATCATTCGAATTTTAAATTTGTCAATTATAACGTATCTGGTCAAAAGAAGAAAATATCAAAATAAAAAAGTGTTCCGATTAATCAATTATTAATCAATTAAACTTTAAAATTATTTATCGGTTTATTGATTTTTTTAGGTAAATGAAATTTTTAACATGCCAAATATTTATTTAAAATTTAATTTTTCCGAAAAATGATTTATTTAAAAACAATTTGGAACAAAATCGATTTAAAAAAATTTTTAAAGTTAAAAAAATTATCGATTTATTTGAATTTTATAGAATATTTTTTAATTAATTAATTAATTAAATTTTATATTGAAAAAATAAATTCAAATATATTTAGTCAAAAAATCAATCAATAGTAAAATGGATTAAAAAGTATTTTTATTGAAAGATAGAAATGATATAAATCTTTTATCTTTTTTTCACCATTGATTTATTTTAATTTTCAATTTCCATTGATTTTGTATCGATTATCAACTATCGATCGATATAAAACAAAATATTGATCGTTATTGTAAAAATGAAGATAGAAAAATTGAAAATAGTGTCAAATGCTTTACTTTTTCCAACTCCTCGTCCATTTGTTGGTAGAGAACGTTGAATAGGCATTTTAAAATTTCACTATCCAAATTGAGATCTTCCTCTTGCAATGTTTTAATGGAGACGAGCTGGGATTTGAATATTGCGGATAATCGGTGGATGCAATCATTGTTCCGAACGGCTTGAGATCTTAATATCACTGGCTTATATCGGTAGGCATTCAAGAATTTTTTGAAATATTAATTTATAATTTATAAGGAATAAAAAATATGATGAAATCGTAATTTATAAATCCGTTTTTTGGAAAATTATTCAAAATTGATTTATTAAAAATCTAGAAATCAACTCGATTAAAAATATATATTGATTTTATTAAAATAATTCAAAATGTTATATTGTCAAAAAAAAGTACTATAATTTTTTTATTCCAAAAAAATTTTTAAAATTTTAAAATTCCCTAGCAAAATTTAAAAATATTGATATTTTTTTAATTGATATATAACAATATAACATTTTGAATTATTTTAATAAAATCAATATATATTTTTAATCGAGTTGATTTCTAGATTTTTAATAAATCAATTTTGAATAATTTTCCAAATTTTTATTGATTTTTTAATTAAAATTTTTTTTATTGATTAAATTCAAAAATTTGATCGATTAAAAAAATTTATTGATTTTATTAAAATACTTTAAACTTTTTATTAATTAAAAAATATTGATTTTATTATAATTAATCAAAATGTTATACTATCAGAAAACTTCAAATATATCAATTTCTATGATTTTTTTAATCCAAAAAATTAATATTAAAAATTTAAAATTTTTTTTAAATATTCATATTTTTAAATCGAGAAATTGAATTGATTATAAACAATGCACTCATTTTTACAATTAATTTTAAATTTAAAAAAATTATTGATATTTTTATTTTATTAAAATTAATCAAAATGTTTTACTATCAGAAAAGTTACAAATCTTTTTTTTATCCGATTATTGATTTATTTTAAAATACTGGATATCGAATAGATTATAAATATCAATTTCTATCATTTATTTAATTCAAAATATTAATTTAAAAATTCTCTTACAAATTAAAATTTTTTTTTAAATATTGATAATTTTAAATCGAGGAATTGAATTGATTATAAACACTCATTTTCATAATTAATTTTAAAATTAACGAAAATTATCGATTTTTTAATTTTATAAAAAATTTTTAATTGCCAAAATTTCCAAAAATTTTATCGATTAAAATTAATTTATGGATTTTATTAAAATTAAATACTTATTCAAATTATTGAATTATTTTAAAATACTGGATATCGAATATATTATAAATAATTTAATTTAAATATATTAAATATCGATTATTTTAATTTTATAAAAGTTTTATATAAAGATATTGAATTTATTTTGTCAATATAAAAAATCCAATAATAAAAATTTATCACAAAAATTTACCGAAGTTCTGTATAAAAAGCTGTCAATAAAAATAATAATTTCATTTCGAAAATCTAAAAAATTAGAAATTAAGAAAACTATCAAATTTTCTATGAGAAATTCACTTTGATGTTTGCAGTGATTTCAGGCACATTTTGATCGTAAAGAAGAACCCGGTTCAAGATCCCTGTCAAAGCTGATTTCCGTCTGTGAAATATTAAATGTTTGGATGAAACTTGAGGAGAAAAATTATTATTTACAAGTCAGTTGGGATTGTGTTGCTGAAATTTTTTGTCATGTTGCATAAAATTTTAAGAGTGTTTTCCACAATGTCAGTTGAATGATTCAGTAATGAAACTGAGGTGCCTGCTTGTTCTGCATAATCAGAAATGCCAGATATCTTAAACAATTTCAACCAAAATTCTTCGTTACACAAATAAGTTTCAAAAGAAACATCTCTAGCTAACATTTTTGTACATTCTAATGTCAATATAAAATTTTCATCTGATACAGACTTTTTATTTAAAATTATATCAATACAATGAGAAGATATTTCCTAGATGTAAATTTAATTGCCTATTAAACTAATGAAAAAATGACTTCTTTTTTTTCAACTGGAATATTAAATATGAAATTTTCTTTATTCTAAATTTAAATAAGAATTTTATATGCATCTATTTTGAATATATAATTAATAGAATATACCTGAGAAATGAAAGCTACGATAAGCAAATCTGTCATGTTTCAAATTGCCAATGTTTATGACAATAAAAGTTAATTATTAAAACACTTGAAATTTATTATCAGTTTAAAATTTTTAAAACTTATAATTTGCATATAAAATAAAGATTAATATGTAAAATTCCAATTTATCTTTTACATTTAAGGGTTTTAGTTTATAAGTTTTATTAATTTTACAACAAGAATTATTAAATCAAAATAATATATCAATTACCGTATTTCCCCGAAAATATGACATTGTCTTATTTCAAATTTGGAACAAAGAATCAAATTAGGTATTATTTTAAGGTCCATATTTTCTAAATAAATATAATTTCATCCCAAGTTGTCATTTATTCAAATATAGTCATGTCATCTAACTCTCCCACGTCGTCCCCGTTATTATTCTCTCTCATCATTGGTTGAATTATCTGGTATTTTAATGCTTGTAACACCTATTGGGCCAAATTTCTCATGTTTGGTAATGTGACTATTTCTGAATGAATAATTTTTCATTCAAATATCCCGCTCGTAATGCGTTATCAACGCTATAATCCATGATCCCATCCCAGGTTTTTTGAACCAAGGATACAGCTTCGTGTATGCCTAGCTTGACATAATTCCCACGTTGATTTCAAACCATTCTCTTCTCGATATAATCATTTATTTCTGCTTGTAAATAATCTTTTAATTGTTTATTTATTGCAATGTCAAGTGTTTGAAGGTATGCTGTCATTCCAGCGGGTATCATGATCTGATCAAGTTAAGGATTTGTGTTTATAAATTTTTTAAACTCTAGAGCAAGAATTATTAAATTGAAATACTATATCAATTAGTTTTATTATATAAAAATAAAATGATTAAAACTATCGTTGTCTTTGAAAATGAATCAATTTGCATTAGTGATTGGTGTTAGGAGATGGATTCCACTTTTTACTTGACTTGCCATCAATATGTCTTCATGAACTGGTATATTTTACATCACAAATCACAAAAATACCAGTGTAATATCATACTTGCATCTCAACCGGGTAACACATTCAGATGTTGTGTAAATTTGAACTAAAATAATTTAAACTCAAATCTTCAATCCTCGATTCCCATAAAGTATGGGAACATAAAAAAATATTTTATAACCAAGTGATACTGCTAATACCAAGTGTTGGTGCTTTGGGGTATATTATTTAAGTGTCCAAGACTTGCAGTTAGATTAATCTTGGATTCTTTGCTAAATAATTAATCGAGCTTAGACATTAACAAGTTTTGCTTATCACGATTGCTAGCTTTTTCCTCAAATCTGTAGACCCTATGATCGTTCATTACAGACTAGGATGTATGTTAATTAATTAAGACGTAAAACATTTCTTCGGCAGTCCTGATTGTTGATGTGTATATGAGTGAGCAGACGGATTAAGCCAACTTACCTTTGCCCATATATACCACCACTACATACTGTATCAACACGTCCCATTCACTCGGGTATGCAGGTAGTTGCTGTAAATAGTCTTGATGATGTTTTATGCTTTACCTCTGAGATAGGCCCTAAAACACCAACAGTACTATAATTAATACTACTACAATATTGATATTAGCATTAGTAATATTATTTTTATTATTATTAAACCTATTAATGTTACTAGAATTATTATTATTATTTAAAATAAATTTGTCGATATCGGAATCATAGTTCTAGGACAAAATGTCACCGGACAAAATGTCACGGACAAAATGTCACGGACAAAATGTCACGGACAAAATGTCACGGACAAAATGTCGTGGACAAAATGTTATGTGGACAAAATGTCATTGGACAAAATGTCATTGAACAAAATGTCGTGAACAAAATATACATACTCAGAGTTTATCCGACAAAATATTTTGTCCCCCTATGGGTATTGGTCTCAAAGGTACTGATCTCACTCAACATGTCCACATAACATTTTGTTTACGATATTTTGTCCGTGACATTTTATCCGGTGACTTTTTCTCCGGCCACCCGGAATCACATATTAAAATATAATACAATTAAATAACTATGTAAGGCATAATATGCAGCCCTGATCACCTCAATACAAAATAATTTCAACAAGTAGTTCTGTCTCAGCTTTCTAAATATTGTTTAATCTCTCAGATTGAATTTTTCTTCTTCCACAAAATATTTTAGAATTTAAATGTTATATTTAAATATAATACGCAATATTTAAATCCATACAATTTCCAAAGTTTTATTTGCTTTTTGAGTTTGTTAAATTTTGGTTATTTGACATTGAGTCTGGCTCTGAATGATTTAAATAAACTTTAAAATGAGAGTGTAATATTTTGTTATGTCATAAACAAACATATTTTTATGTAATATGAGCTGATTATTTAATTTTTTAAATCTTTCATTCGGATGCCGGATTAGCGAGAATCTACTGTATCAGGCTCTATAAATATTTATGACTCCTTTTTGTGACATTGTAAATATTTTAACAAAATTTCTACTAAAGGAAATTTATAGCAATTCTTCAAATAGTAAAATATATCAACTAGTTTTTTCAAGGTATTTATGAGTCTTTTCCAAAGAATATTCTCACTGTGCTGGCTTCAAATATAATATCATACTGAACCAATGAGACCTTCCTTATACTTTCCAATCGATGCAACCGGTGTAATGCACATTAACCACCATTAACTTTGATCAAATCCAATTTCTGATTCACATATAATATTATCGAAAATATCAAATTATTTTCATTCAAATATTCATTGGTAATATTGCAATATACAGTGTTTATCTACATCAAATAATAAATTAAATAAACTAGTAATTTGAAATTTAACAGGAAATAATTTATATAATAATTATGATTTATGAAATTTGTTAAACGTTTTTAATATTTTGATAATTACATAATGTGAAATATGAAAATGAGATATTTAATTAATTAATTTTTACATTAATGATTATTTTGTCATTTAATCAATGTTTTGATAATTTTAGATAAAATTATGATGAAAGTTTGCGAAATGTTGAAAGAAAATAAATTTGAATTTGATAATGAAATCAGCAGTGAATTGATATGCAGCATTTGCAAATGTTTAATGATAAATGCTTGCCATGCTCCTTGCGGTTGTCGCTTTTGTTCTGATTGCATTGAGCATTATTTGAATGGCAATGATAAATTCTGTCCAATAGCAGGAAGATGCTGTGAAAAGGAAACGATAAATTTTGCAAATGATATTGTAATTGATAATCAGACTAACAGTCAAATATCCAAGCTTATTGTCAAATGTCCAATTCAAAATTGTGAATTGAAAACCGAGTTGGGCATGATGGAGAGCCACATGAGGACATGCAATAAGCGCTCAATCAGCTGCCCATTCAATAGAATTGGCTGTGAAATTAATGAAGTTGTACATGACGAAATGAAAGATCATCTCTATGACAACAATTATTTACATAGCAATTTGTTGATTGATTCGTTTGCTCATTTATTCAGTGAGCTGGAATCAATGAAATATAATAATATGGAATTGAGAAATGATATCAACGAATTGAAAGCAGAACAGAAACAATTCAAACAACAATTTGTTGATATCGAGTTGCGGGCAACAAATCTGCAAGTAATTTGATTGGTTGAAATATTGGATTGATTATTTGTGATTGCAGCATAGGATAAATGAAAGGCCAGCAAGACATGTGAGTAATAGGGAAGGAATAGAGGATTATGTCAATCAAGGTCATATTGATGAATGAGAATCAATTATTGACACAAATTTCCAATTAACCAATCAAATTGAATTATTGATGTAATAAAATTGATTTGTTATTCATCTCTAAATGCAAACCAAATCTGATTTTAAGCAATTTTCAAACCTTTAAAAATGTTTCAAATGCTAAATGTCTCGAAAATATTTTAAAAAATTAAAAAAAATACAAAATTAAAAAATATATATATAAAATTAAAAAAATATAAAATTAAAGTTTTTTAAAAAAAATGTTTCAGTAATGCTAAATGTCTCAAAAATATTTTAAAATATAAAAAAAATATAAAATTTAAAAAAAATAAAATTAAAAAAATATATAAAATTAAAAATATCTATAAAATTAAAAATATATATAAAATTATAAAATTTTTTTTAAATAAATAAATTTGTTATCTTTTTGAATTTTCTTAAATTGTTTTGTTTTAGTCGATCAGATTTTCACTAAATCTTTTACATTTCAAATTGTTCCATTGTTTGAAATCGATCAAGCGCTCTGTATGAAACAGCGTTATTGAAACCGTGAACCCATGGAGACATTGGTGCTCATTGACAGCTGACCAGATGAGTATGAAGGGCCTCTGCACTCTAGCCCATGATACACTGGATGGTCAGCTGGATCCATAGGCCCATTACCTATCTACCTACTCTAGTATTCTCCTGACGCACATAATGGATTTGTGGTGGAGAAATGAAGTATATATTATATGTGGTGTTGTGGTTCAATTGACCATGAGGTAAATTCCTGTCGAGCCATATGAGCTAATTAAAATAAATAAATAATTATAATTAATAGTTTTAGCAGTAAATTTAAAAAATTTCATTTAGTATAAAAGGTTTTGTTTCACTACTAATCGGGGACAATAAATTGAGAGCGTATATCAGGTGGGAATCTACTCCTTTTGTTGTGCTGCTCTTGTCTTCTTAAATAACAATTCTAGCGGATTTAATGCTTAGGCAGACGAGTTCGAACTTGAAGTCAGAATTGCGCAAAATTTTGGAAATTCCTTTCGTCCGCACATTTTAGATAAGACCTGTGGTATTATTAGTCCAAGCTTTTGACACATACAACCTGAGGACGGATGGTACAATCGATATCACTTGTGTGACACCTTTGGTAAAGTTCTTTATTGGTGTTTTGTAGAAATTGTTCATAAATCAATATAATTTCAAAATGAAATTATCTTTAGGAGCCAGATAATCGTGTTCTGTGTTAGTGATCAATAACCTGACTAGTCAGTGTAGGAATATATAATTAATTGGTACAATATATTTATTGGATTCGATATCTTTGTATAAAGTGTATCTGGTATTTGAGAATTTAGGAATGACATTGCATTTCATTGTATACGACTCTCTTGATTTAGTGTTTAAATATTCCATTGTGATGGTGCAGTCTCCATTATCTGAGCTAATTGCTGATTTGAACTTAATGTATCCATTGACTGCATTTTCTGTGATCTGATGACGAGGAATAGTACCAGCAGCAGCTTTACGAGATTGATCGTTCGTAATTCATATTTGATATATTGGTGAAGCATTTCTTTGATCTACAAATTATTCTAATTGCAGAGTTTTGAGCACATTTTTTATGGATTAAAAGATGTAGAAGTTAAAAAAATGGATATATAAAAATATTAAAACAATGTATGTGAAATTTAATTATTAAATTAATATATTTATTAATTTGAAAGTCAGAGGTACTACAGTCAGAGGTACTAGAGTCAGATTCTAACATTTGCAACATAATCGCAATTCTAAGACATTTTTCTTGTGAATGAAAAAAGGATTTTAACGGTTCATACATTTTTAAAATTCTTTTTATATTCAACTTCAACAGTTTCACAAAATTCCTTCAAACTTCCAATATGTACAGTATATATATAGAAGTAGGAATAAATTTATACAATAACAGTCTCAACATCAACTGGTAACAAATCTGCAGCATTTTCAAGGGGATTGTGAACTATGTGAGGTGCACATCCCACATGAACCCTTACAAACTTGATACCCATTATGAATTGAAATCTTTTTACTTTAATTATCAATCATAAAAATTTATTTGTAAAATAAATTGAATTTATCGAAAATGTAATTATCATTTTGAAGAATTAGCTAAAAGTGTCACACTGCTAGAGGAGTCACCCCGGCATGTGGAGTCACCCCGGCATGTGGAGTCACCCCGGCATGTGGAGTCACCCCGGCATGTGGAGTCACCCGGCATGTGGAGTCACCCGGGCATATGGAGTAACCCCGGCATGTGGAGTGAGATTACAATTCGTTTTCTGCCGAATTTGTATAAAGACTCCACACTGTGTATATTTTGCTTTATATCTTAATTCAACAAAAAATGTATTTTATAATTGTCTCAAATTGTGAATATCAAACTTTCTAACAACATTCGGCTTATTGTATTCCTATACAAAACCAAGTGCAAGGCTTCATTGTTATGTAAATTGACATAAATTTAACCTAAACTGAACACTTATCTCAGGTGGCATATGGTAAATATTCCATCTGAACCCTACGTTGGTGTATAAGAATTAGGTCTAATTCTAATATTTATATCATTGCATAAATATATATTTTGTCGTTTCACATTCAACTGACAGACTCGAATTCGTTTATAAATTTCGCGGAGAATTTTTCAATTTAAATAATTTTATTGACTTTGTTGAGATTTCGTCACGGTCTGACCAAATGTGTTCAATGAAGCGTGTCGCATCAGTTCTTCTATTGTTAAACCTTGGAATCTGTTGTGGAAATATTCATCAGTCATTCTCGGATATTTTATCTCTCGGTAAGAGATTCAATTTGTCTACTGTTGATTCTCTATTTGACAATTTTACAATCAACCCTTATCTATGGAAAGCAAGTTTTGAGAAGAAAAATATTACAGACAAGGTAAAACATGATTTGTAAAACTTGTAAATTCTGAGTTTTTTATTATACTAGTCCCAGATTATAAAAGGCCGCCTCATTTTCTGGCCTCGAGTTATAATTTTATTCTAGGGGATATTTGGTATCTTGTTTTGGGTTCTCGGTGCACTCAAATAACCATTTATTCTTTTCAATTAAATCATAATATGTTCTTAAGGTTATGCGTATTTCCGTTTTTATCTCGCACAAACAGGAATTGATATCCACATAAAGCGTGAATCGGTAGTCCTATAATAAGACGGATTGGCATGTTTTTTGGCAAATTCATTGTTTTACACAAGTTCTACTTTTCAATTAAAATTAATTCATTAATAATCCTTGACTCGAATAATTATTTCTGACTATTATAATTGAACTATTTACATTTCAAAAGAATATCGGGTGACTGTACAAAATGGTATATAGACAAAATGGTGAATTCGTGAATATCAAAAAAACATCGATATCTTTACTGATTCATAGTTAAAAAAACTTTTTCTAACAAATACAATGTCAATTGAAAACAAATCAGAGGTGAAAATTGAAAAAAAATTAATTATAAAATGGTATATAGACAAAATAGATTACGGACAAAATGGTAAAAATCACTTGAAAAATGATGTGCCGAAAATTCTTGAATCACGGCCCTAGATGAATGCTTTAGTTTAAAAATGGTTGATCTAACAAGTCTGTTAAAATATCGTTTATTACCCATTTAGTTAAATACTTTAACTCTTCTCTTTTAATTTATTGTCGCCTCATACCATCTTGTCCGTATCATTAACCAGTTTGACGCAAATTTTAATGGGAATAGTTTCAATCACAATTGTTGTATGCGTTTCTCTAGACATCTATACTACCAATTCTCGATTACTCTTATATTAACCGCCCTCCTCATAAAATACCATATCCAACAAATCTATGTATATTTTTAATAATTCCAAATTCACGTTATCAAGGTTTAACTTTATTTTTATCTTGATTTCCAACAAGCAAAAAATTGACAATATTTTCCTCCAGATTAAAAGAACATCCTTGGAAGTTTCTTGGGTTATAAGTTCCAAAAAGAATTGATAAATAAGTTCTAATTTATATTTATCTACGACAGACTCAGTACTCATGAACACCATTAAGGGGGTCGGATCATACCATCGGGACAATTATTTAAAATATTCAAAAGCCAATCTGTTATCTGGATAATTGAACTTTACCTACATGGTCCTCATGTAATATTTATATAGATTTGGATAATATTGTCTAATAACAATAAAAAGACGACTTGCATTTTGCATTCGTTCTATATCATTATCCTGACTAGAACTGCTTTGTCCTATACCAGATTTGGTATTTTCCAAAGAATCTAACCATTTATCCTAATATATTATTATATTCTTCTTTGTAGGAAGCGTGAATAGAGTTTGTAGATCACCAAATTTGAAAAATAGAACAATTTTGAGATTTCTTGGATTCATCAAGATAATCTTTGAGTTTCTAAATAAATATATTGACAAGTTCACAATATTCAAGTCTAACGTCACTTTATTTCCGCTTTAATTTTGTCAATCATAGAAATTCATTTTAGATATTTTAACTTTCTATACTAATTTCACTTTTTTGTATGTTTGAATGTTTGTATGAGGCACGATAATCTCGAGACGGCAAATTATACCCACTTACCGTGATTGGATTGAGCTGAAATTCGGCAGATAGATTCGTCGTCGAGAAAAATCCATTCTTTCAAAATTTCAGGTCGATCGAAGGTATTTACTTTGAAAGTTTTAATTTTATTATTATTTTCAAAATTTCTTTCAAAACATTAATAAAATGTTCCTTTCAAAGTAATTTCTTAACTAGATGATTTTGCGTAATATTAAATATTTCATAGCATTGAGGACGCATATTGAAATTTTAAATTTGAGAATAGAGTGAGATTTAGAGAGTTTTAAAAACTATGTTTTTATGGTTAGTTTTTATTAGTGATTTTGTTTTAGGGTTTACATCACTTAAATTAGAAATATTAACTTTCTATAGCATACTAAATGCACATAATATATAATATTTTTCCATGTTACTACACAATTACAATTCTTTTATAATTGTAATTTTTAAAAGAATATATATTCAACAATATGTTGCATGCTGTAGCTTAGGCTCTTCTGAATCTGATACATCATTTTTAAATTGAATCTATCATAACCAAACAATTTATTCGTTACTCACGTGATAATTTTATGATTGGATAGAAAATACACCAATGAGCAATTAACTAAAAATTGTTTCTTTATTTGTAATTTTATAATAAAGTAAAACATTTTCTAGTGGTATTTATATATTTATTTGTTTAAATGAATTGTCAGTGTGGACCAGTGATATCATATTTGGACAAATTCAACAATTCTGTCATTGACATAAATAATGACAAAGATTTAAAAACATTCAATAATTATATTCTTTCTCGGTTATTAAATAATCCATGTCAAGCGATGAAATCTTCAAAAGAATCTCAGAAATTTTCAGTTATACAAAGTAAGTGATAAAGAATTTATTATAATTTAGGCAAAAGGTTCTCAATAATTTTGGATAGACCAAGCAAAATTTTCAATGGCGTAGCTTGAGGGCCGAAGGGGCACCATTCGGGGTGGTATTTTTACAATGGAAATGTTAATTTTGTGATCCAGCCGGACAATAAAATGTCTATCAATTCTGCAACTCTTTGGAAGGGGGGTTTGGTTCGTATTTTCAATATTACTTATGTCTAAGTTCTTAAATTGATTAAAATTCAGGATAATTTTGAGTAATTTATATAATTTTTAACAACAATTAAATTAAAATTAATGTTAGACTCTGTCTAGATCGAGTATTAATTTACATTAATTAAAGATTCGAAATTCAAATATTTATTTTTATTCACAATATTCAAACAAGAGGACTATTTTAACCCTTTTATACGGAGTGTACAATATATTGTACACAGTTTTGTGTGCTGAATATCTGTTGTACCTTTTCGAAAATATAATGTGAGAAGTACTTTTTAAGAAAATTGAAATTTGTTCTAGTACATTTTGATAATTTTATTTTTTTGCATAATTTGAGTCCCTTTACTAGGTTTGATGGTCTAGATCAGACCTGTCCAAACCGCGGCCCGCGAACTTCTCTATAATTTGATACCATCTTATTTACGTAAATACTTTTATTGCTACGAAAAACTTATATTAATATTAAAATATAATACAATGTTATGAAACTTTTTTCTTACAAATGAAGACTTCACGTGGCGTTCGCGTCTCTCTTTGCGAACGAACTCTACTGGTCGTGAAGTTATACGGAAGGACATCAGTAAAACAAAAGATGTAAAATGCGTTATTGCCGCGGATTGTAAACTTTTCTTCAATCTATACTTAGCGGACATTTTTTTTACCATTCTTTATTCTTTGCATTGTGTGCGGCCCCCGAATAGTTTTTTTTTGCATTGCGGCCCTCTGGTTTCCCGAGGTTGGATAGCCCTGGTCTAGATAATTAATTTACCCACAGAATTAATTCCCGAATGAAAGGGTTAATCCAAAATTATCTTGAGCAAGAAAACATTATTCAACAATCATTCTACTAATTTAAATTATATAGTTATATTATAATTATACTTACATTTAAATTATAAATATAATATTTGCAATTATTATTTACATATCATACTTATGAAATTCTAAATTAATTAATACACAATTTTTAAATTAGTTAATAATTTAAGTTAAGCTTTATTTAACTTATTCGTTAAAAACTTTATTCACCTTAAAGCAATTTACTTTACTTCAGTGATTATTATTACGAAAAACCAATGCTTTATACCATCAAACCAATCACTCACATTTGTCTACTTTATCATTCACATTGTGTTATTACTTCAGTACATAAATTACATTCATTTAACACATATTAATAGCCAGGTAGTAGTACCCATTTTGTAATGGTTTTGGAACTTGGTAATGCCTACACTCTAAAAGAAAAGCAGCAAAATCAAATTCTGAAAATATCACAGCCAAAATGCAACATCATTATGAACACCTGGGTAACCCAATCCAGTAAACTATGTGGGGATGAAAAGGAAAATATCATACCAGAAATAATGAGAGAAATCGGAAATGACCTATGTAACATCAAGAATATCTTAGTCGTTGGTTGATTGTCAGTAAATATTATAATTGATTATTAAGTAAAGTGTAGCTGTATATTGTATTATTTTATACCAAAGTTTTATTCTAAAATATACATTTATTTAATTAATTTCAAATTTAAATGTGTCTTATCAATTTCAATTGAAGACCTGAAAATCTATTCCAAGTACTATCAATTTTATTTAATGATTCACTCTTAGCGCCATATTTAATTATCAATTACTTAATTCATTTATTTTAAGTTTTGATCAATCGGATAACTATTTGCTGAAAAATTGTCAGTTAAATGATGATAATAATGCTGTTGATAAGAAAGGGTTCCTTGTCGAAAAAAGAAGACTAATGTGTCGTAGCTGCTGCAGCAATGAAACATAACACTGACACACTGACGGAAGGCCCATTTGAAGTTTTATCTATTTATCTCTCTCTCTCTCTCTCTTTCTATATATATATAATAGGAAAAATGTTTCAGACAATGTATGTATTACTCTAGACTCGGGAGTGGTCAGAGTTATCGTCTTGAAACTTTCGTTATATGGTAGATGCTTCTTTAATGAGGAACCCTATTGTTTGTGAGACCGATTGGGCGATGGCTTCAGTTCTTTAAGTGAGCAGAAGTGAGGTTAAGTCGGAACTTTTAGAAATTTTTTCATACATTTTCTAACATTACTCAATTTATAGTCGTACTATTTTTCTGAAATTTTTCTATACGGTAGATAGACCTTAGAGGAGAAACCCTATTGCTATTTTTAGTACATCGGTGGATGGCTTCATTAATTTTAATTTTTTTTAAATTAATGTTTTTTCTATAAAATCGTTATTAAAGAAATTTTATTTATTGAAATGCATTTCAATATTCACTGTTTGTCAGATTCCGACAAAACTTTGGGAAGTTGTTGTTTCCGTGTCGGTGGTGTTAGGTTTGTGTATGGCATATATAAAAATTTCTTGAGGGGCATTGCAACGTATGCCGGAATTTCGCTAGTAGTTTATAATTTTGGAAAAGCTTGCCGAAATTTTCCATGCATAGTTTATGAATGAAGAATCTCGCCCTATTATCAATAAAACATTAATTAATGAAGGAAACAAAATTCAATGATGTCATAGATGATTTTGCCTGACAAAAAGCTAGAAGAGCAATCATGTAGAATGTAGTGAATGATATGAACATTCAAAAACAATTAAAAATTATCATTTGTTAATTGTCATATTATATTGTTAACCCTTTGCGGTCCGTAAAAAACGTTACCCACCAGGTTCACAATTGTTTTAATGATTTTTTGTATACATAATTTTCTTGAACTAAATTGGGTTTTTTTAATAAAAGGTATTTTTTGGAATTAAAATTTTATTTTATGACAATCATACAATATAAATAATCATTCAAATTAGACTCGACATAGGACCGCAAAGGGTTAATTTTACTGTGATTTTTTAATTTTACGTTAATTTCATACAAATGTAACCTTTTTAGGTAGTTTTTTATATGATATATAATATTTTTAGTTGATTTATTTTTAAAATTTTATTACTTGTATATTTCATTTGTTGACTGTCGGTTTATGCTTGTATTAGATTTGGGCGAAACAAACCTTAGCTACGCCACTGAAAATTTGCAATACCAAAATGGACTTGCCCAACTTTCAAAATTACGGCTTAAATATGAATAAATATAAATAAAAAATTTATCATTTAGTATGGATTTATGGCCTCCTCACGGTAACCTTGAATAATGTTTTAGCAATCCTAGGAATCTTTTTCATACCGTTGATGAGGAAAAAAATCTACAACTCAGTTATGACCTTTATGGTTTCATTGGCAATTGGGGCATTGGCTGGGACGAGCATTTTGATTCTTATTCCAGACGTAAACTAATAAATTTGATTAATAATTTCCTCACATTTGATGTACCATATATTCATTCAGTCTATGCAAATCTCAGAGATTGCCTTGAGGGCAAAACACGATAAAAACGACTACAAATGGAAGGCCACTGGTGTTTTTTTTGGACTGTATTTATTTTTCCTCACGGAACGCCTGTTGAAGTCATTAACGAATCAGAAGGTGTTTTGTTTTCCTAATGAACTTATTCTTCACATGAGATCTTCAATGATTATTAGACTTGTTCCCATGCGACTGCCCATCCAGTGATGAAGTTCGAGATTATGAAAATGGGAAACTCAGACATTAGCCAACCGAGAACTCAAGCAGAAGTTAATTCGATTGATAATGACATTTAAGTGAAATATTCTCAGAATTCTCTTTTACAGCAAGTGAAACTCAATGAAAAAGATCAAGAAATGGAAAATGTCTGTGATGTTAAAAATAGTAAAACCAAAGAAAGCATTCATGGAGATAAAATAAAAAAAGTTAAAATTTATTATTATTATTATTATTATTATTATTATTATTATTATTATTATTATTATTATTATTATTATTATTATTATTATTATTATTATTATTATTATTATTATTATTATTATTATTATTATTATTATTATTATTATTATTATTATTATTATTATTATTATTATCATCATCATCATTATCATCATTTCATTAAAATATTCTAGGGAATAGCTCCAGTTGCTTGGATGGTGGTTTTTGGGGACTCTTTACATAATTTGGTAGATGGAATGTCTATAGGAGCCGGATTTTCTAAAAGTGTTATACTCGGGGTAAGTATATCTTTGGCGGTTCTATGCGAAGAGTTACCTCATGAATTGGGTGAGCAATTGAAATTTAGTTTACATTTTCCTTATTCAATCTAATTAGATCACCCTTTTATAACTATATTATCATTATAATAACTCTTATTTGTGTTATTAAATTTTAGGGGATTTTGCTGTACTTCTTACATCTGGAATGTCTATGAAGCAGGCAATATTTTGGAATCTCATGTCCGCAATGACCTGCTACGTCGGTTTTGTTATTGGTGTCATTGTTGGCGATATTACATCTGCTTCGGTTTGGATCTTTGCTTTTGCTGGAGGAATGTTTCTTTACATTAGCTTAGTTGATATGGTAAATTTGATTTTTAAAATGTTTCCTTGCATTAAATGCAAATAGCTTTTATCAGAGATCTAATCATTAGATAAAAGTCTCGAATAGAAACTTACAGTTTACCTTACGATAATACAACCTATTAGTAAACACAGCCTCGAAAAAAGGTTTCACTGACTATCGCATTTCAACGACAACCTACTTTTAAATCATTCATAGAGAATGTTTCTAAAGAAATTACCTAAACTCTCTCCTTCTATTTTCGTGAACAAAATGGCATAGCAAGACATTACTTTCAACCTTTGGAAAGATAAATTTTGTTCATAAAGCAATCGATTAAACAAATTTAGGATTTTAATTGGTCTTCGTTTTGAAACAGTGATTTTTTATTCTATAGTGATGATCAGGCCCGGTTCTAGATACGAAGCCGCCATCCTGCCATTTAATTTCAGTTGTCCCTCACACCATAATATCTTCACTCGTCTTTCTAACCAGTGTACATAAAATATTAAATTAAAATTGTACTCTACTTACTGTTTTACTTGCTACTTTGTCATAAATGCCATCTAAGTTAATTTCCTCTAATAAATCTTTCTCTATTGAAATTAAACCTAAATTACTCAATCTCTAGGCACATATACGAGCTTAAGTAAGACTCGATTATTTTTAAACTTTCTATATTAATTCCACTTTATATGTATGTTTGAATGTCTGTATGAGGCACGCAAATCTTGTGACGGCAAATTTACCCAGTTACCGTGATCGAATCGAGTTTAAATTCGGCAGATAGATTCGTGGTCAAGAACAATGCATTCTTTCAAAATTTCAGATTGATAATAATAATTAACTCTTTTGAAAGTTTTCAATTTTATTAATATTTTCAAAAATTTCTTTCAAAATATTAATAATATTTTCCTTTCAAAGTAATTTCTTAACCAGGTGATTTTGTGTAATATTAAATATTTCATTGAGCACGCCTATTGACATTTTAATTTTGAGAGAATGTAAAAGAGTGAGATATAGAGAGTTTTAAAAACTGTTTTTAATGGTTAGTTGTTTAGTTTAGTGAAACTTCTTTCATCTATTGCAACTGTGACTGACATGTTTAAATATATTCTTGAGGCTGCAGAAAAGTGGGAAAGTATGAAATGTATGAAGCCTTTGGTTATCGGGGAACACCTCTGTTGTAAATCAGAGTTACCACTATCTTTCCTCGGCAACCATTATAGCTTATACCTTGGGAAGATATCAACGTATATAGGTGAAGGACAAGGCATAAATGCACCCTTTAGGCACTCACCAACCCCAACTGGTTTTCTACACTTATATACTTGTTGTGTAGTACCACATCCAAGTTCACCCTTTACTGTTCGCTAGGCAGATTCAGATTCAACCCAATTTCTCTTGTTCTTCTTTCTCCCAACCTTCCACCCTATAGAATTTTTACAGTATTCACAAATTCAGTTCACAAATTATTTGATAAAATAAAACCTTTTTAGAAATTTGGATTTTAAAATGCTGTTTTTTCCTCGTAAATCGCTTAATTGATAATCAAAATTATAAAGTAATTTTAACACGTTATTTTCTTATTGATATAGTTTCAACAGGATACGACTATACACATATCATCAAATAAAAAGAAATACAAACATTGATTGTGTAATAAATTTAATATTAAGAAAAATATTTAGAAAGCAACAAATAAAAATCCGTAAAATACAATACAATTAACTTAAAAAAATTATTTTGTAACAATTTATTTCTGAATATTGAGCACAGTGAGTGCCCTAACTCTTTGACGCTCTTGTCGAATGCCAATTTCACCCTAAGGAAGAGCCGGCTCTGATGGCAACAATAATATTTGTAAGGATTTCATCACGAGCAAAATTTAACAAATACACTTAATAGTGGACACGTTACCCAGTAAAGAATTGGGTTCAACCTTAGTCTTTTAGGTTTATTTCTCAATCTACGCTCCTCTTACGCATTTTCGTTATTGTGACAAAAGTCCAAAATGTCCTTTTCATAGAAGGTTTTGAAATATGAAGTCAGAAAATCATTGACATGATGTTGCAAATCACTAATACCATCAAAGAAGTTTCCTTGCAAATCCTTTTAAGTTATCGGAAGAGGTGAATCAGGATTGTATTATGTGTGAGGTACCATTGACGATCTAGCGACCAGTGCCGGCTCAAGGTCGCTTAACGCCTTTGACAAAGAAGTAATAAAGCGGCATATTTGTTCTATATACTTTGGTCCAAAACCTTTGGTTATATATCACCGACCATGGCTTGTATGAAACCTTTGGTTATCGGGAGACACCTCTGTCATAAATCAGAGTTACCACTATCTTTCCTCGGCAACCATTATAGCTTATACCTTGGGAAGATATCAACGTATATAGGTGATGGACAAGGCATAAATGGACAAGGCATGAGTCAATTGTTGCTATTGTCAGGTTGAATGTATAAGTGAATTGCATTGTCATGCAATAGTCAGAGTTCATTATTTCATCTTTTCTTTCGTTTTTCACTTACTTCTTTTACCAGTTTTTCATGTCCCAAAAAATTGTGAACATCAGAAATTTCTTGCGACATGGTCAGTTCTTATTTTTAGTGATCGTTTCGCCTCTAGTATTTCCATTCAGCATATTCATGATTAGTTTCATGTACACATAAGCTCAGTGGTTTATCATATTCTGTGATTTTATGTTTCAGAAAGGCATCACCAAGTTTTTCAATGATGTCCAACTTTTTCTGACAACACTCATATCGCTTTGCACGGCCGCAAAATCGGGCATGGCAATGATTTATTTTCAAAATAATTTTTTAATTAATTTATTAGGACTCCCGTTGTCTAAAAATTATTTATTACTCATTTTTAAACAGCCCTTTCCTGGAATTTATTACTTTTCCCATCTTAAACTTAATTAGTAAACTTTGTGTATTTCCGAAAAAATTAATTATTTATTTGTATTTTATACATTTTTCAAAAGAACAAAAAATTAATTCTATAATTATTTTGATATCCGAATTTAAATGAATTGTGGATGTCACAATACATGTTGTCAATTTGCACCAATTTTCTCTTTTGTTAATTTAATTTCTTCTTTTAAATCAATTTTAACGAAAACATAATCACTAGACGTAACCAATGAAAATTTCCCGTGCTTATTTCCATTCTAATAGACTCAATTGGTTGATAAAATTTGCGCCAATAGAATGTATCTAGCTATTATTTCTAAAATTAGATAGATTTATTATGTCTGCAATATACAGGCGGGTGCAGTTTATAACTGATTTGTTTATATTATTCGCAAATTATATATAATTTCAGATGAATAACATTATCGAAACGATTGATGACATGATAGGTCCATGGAGGCTTAAAGCTCTGACATTTGCGCTTCAGAATTTTGGACTTTTCACCGGATACGCAACGATATTAGTTTTATCACTTTATAGTGATAAGATTCAATTTGGTATTTGAGATTCGTTTATTCCAAATTCAAAAACAAAAAACAGTTCAACATTCATTTATTTAAAAATTAGTTTTTGATTTTTAGGGTCTTTAATGTTGAATATATTTCCCATGTTTTATTATACTTTTATATTTTTTTGTCGAATTGTTTTGTCAATGTGAATATTGAACTATAGTGAAGGGGTATTTTTAGACTCAGGATTTTTTCAACTAGATTTTAAGTCTACCTTAAAAATCCTAAATATTTCCCCCCGATTAAAAAGCCTAAAGGTTTTTTCTTCATTGAAAAAGCCTAAATATAAATTCTTTTTTTGGTGACCTCCCAACTTCTAAATTTTTTTAGGCAGTATGGGAGGCCATTTATTTTTTTTGTTTGAATGAAACAAATTTATATTTAATTTTAATTCTTTTTAATGATATGATTGTAAATTAATATTTATTTTTGCGCCAAAAATGTTTCTACTGGACTTTTTGCAGTAATGATTTTTCTCGAATGTTAATGTGAAACTCACACTATAGTCAGAGGGTTTTTTCGTCTCGATTTTTTACATAGATAGCAACTAGTAGACGAAGAAAACAAAAGAAGATCTGAGTGAGTTAATATTATTTTTTTCAAATAGTTAATTAACGGTAACCTTGCAGAGATAGGTAATCATCTGTAGATAAAATAGATTCAAAGTCTGCGTAAAGAACTGTTTTAGCCCAATTCTTAAATATTAAATTTTCATTGAAAGGACGAGTATAAAGAGTGGTGCCAAAATGATTTTTATTACGCAATTCGATATGTTTACGTAAAGAATCCTTATTTGTAAAACCGTTTAATCAATGATGGTACCATAAACTCTGAAATTTAGTATTGAATGTTTTAATATTATTACAATTTAAAAGCCTATCAAGTTAAGTTACAGCAATGTAATGGCAAGAGTCACCATTTTCTAATAAAATTAAATTAATTGGTTTTCCCTTACAATCTTAGATCTACGAATAATGTCTACAGTATGGATGTTTAAAGACTTCAGGACAGGTGAAATTAAATTCTAAGTCATTTTTGTCATAAAAAAGAATGTTAATAGAAAGACCAAAGTCTCAAAGAAATATAAGAAGAAATAAAGGATTTGAAGGATTTGAAGGATTTTAATTGAAAGGTTTATTTCTGTGATTTCTACCAACAGTATCGTATTTTGGAACAGTTGAAATAGTGTAAATGAAACATAACTAGGTTTAGGATGTCAACAACTTCCTTGGCAACAACAAGGCCAGGAATATGAAGAACTTGTTACCAAGATGCTGACTGTCTTAACAAACTTTTTCTACAACATGAGCATCAAAATGAATTACCTGTTCTCCCATTTCAGTTGGTTTCCTGAGAATCTTGGTTCAATGAGTGACGAACAGAGAGAGAGGTTCCATCAAGACCTGAAAGAGATGGAAACAAAGTATCAAGAGCGTTTGGGTGCAGTGATGATGGCAGATCACTGATGGACCTTGAAAGAAGACGTCCCTGCTGCTAATTTTTCAAGGAATTCCAAGAAACTCAAGTTCAAGTAATGAATTTGTAACAATGATGCTGAAAAACATCAGTTTCTCTAACCTTTTGATATAATATGTTAAGAAATGCAAAGTTCTTGTTGAACTCAGATGTATGATTTCCGACTTTCTAATGATTTCTTTAAAATAGAGTTAGCAAGAAAACATGACCTGATACAGAAAGGTGGTTTAATTATTCATTAATTAGTTATGGTATTATGGGATGCATATTTTCTAAATGAAGAGGAAAAATACACTGAGAAGTGGTATTAAAATGTTATTGATAAGTAGAAGGTGGATAAGAGTGGAGATATATTAATTATTTTACCAAAAAAATTATCAATTGAATAAAACTATTTAGTATATTTGTTGAGTTTTAGGAGAAGAAATATTTTTGAAGTGCATGTAAGTTAGGTAAAAATATTTTACATCTAATTTTAAATTACTACTTTAATTTAATTTAATATAATTTATTAAAAACAGAGCTTGAAGACTCTAAATCAGTAATATATCGATGTTTTTTGATACTCACGAATTTTCGGCAGTGCCTTTTTCAAGTGTCATAAAGTGAAAATTCACTTGAAAAAAAAGAAAAAAAGGCAGTACACAATTCGGCAAATGATGCTGTCTCGATAATGTTTCAGCCGAATAATCTTCTGCGAAGCTTCTTTTTTTGGAGGGGTGAACCAAGTCCCCTCGAATTTCTTCACTTTTGCCTCAAGAAGGCGGATCTTCTGCAATTTTTGAATAAATACATTTTTATCTGAACAAATGATCAGGGTTTAAAGGGACACTCTGTTGTGTCATGTTTTACTAAAACAAAATATAACAATAAAATGACATAACAATTCGTATTTACCATAAGTGATAACTTGACTTATGCCGGTAACTTGATTTGAATTCCTCAACTACATTTTCTTTATTATTTCATTACGCAAGTATTTTTCTTGTCTCTCTTTCAACTGTTTTCCTGATTCTCAATACTTTATTTAAAACATCCTAGCAAATTTTATTTCGTATCAATATTTTCTCGTCTCTCCTAGTTTTTGTCCAGTTTTTATACCTTGCTATCTAACGGCATTAATTGATAATGCGTTCATTTTTTACTTGTTTCATCAGGAACTCCGTAATCTCTGACCGACGTCGAGATATTTATTTTAAGACGATTCAATCTTTTAAATTTCCCATGTTTATTTCTTTTCTTTACTTCGAAAATGCTATCGAGATAACAAAATAATTTAAACTTTGCTTTTGCTTTTAATTTTTCTTCTTTTGCATTTGTACTTGTTAATTAGGAATGACGCTTTTTCAACTGTCTGCGTTTATTGATTTTCTTCTATTCCATTTTAATTTGCAATATCTCTTTTTATCCGCTCCTATTTCACTGATTTCCAGAACAACACCCCAATCATTTTACGCATTTACTAATTATTTTTGTTTTATTATTGAGATATCCTCAACAATAGTTTGAAACTTTATATGCGATTTTAAATAAAAATGTACATTGTAACAAAATATGTTGTTAGGGATTTGTCTTATTTGTGAACACCTCTCCACCTTCTAAGGAACGTCATTATTGGATGATCTCTTCTCAATAATAAGTATTAAATCTACCACATTGAGGTAGTCAACTGCCAACACATTCACACCATAATCTTTAGAATGATTCATACAAGTAGATACACGATCACGACTATTAAATAGACAAATGCAAATCGTAACTATTTTTTTTATTTTAGATGTTAACATAAATGGAAATATTTTAAGAAATATTTAAACTGAAAATAATTCAATTTATTCAAATGATGGAAAAAATGTAATTAAAAAGTTCTTGGTTATTTATTTAAAAATTAATTTATATTTAAATTATGAAATCGATGTTGAAATTAATAATGTAAATAATAATAAATAATGGATCGATTGCTCATACCAGAACTATTTATGCCAAAAACGTTTATTGTAGAGGAACGAATTAAATAATTAAATAGTAATTTGAATAATAATGAAGTTTAATTATTCTCTTTTTAGTTTTTTAGTGAATTAAATTTGTAAAATTTTTTTTAAAAATTATGTTTTGTTTTAATAATGCAGATTTTATGTTTAAATATCTGAATCAAAATTGTTAAATTAATTTCAAAGCATATTATTGACTGAGGGTGAATTTGTGAAGAAATTGCTGTGTAAATCAATAATATTAATAATTATATTGATTGATGTATAGTTTAGCATAGGTGATAATTTTGCATAATCAATTCAGAAAGGATCTTGTGAAAATTTTGCAATGGAAATTATTTATGATTTCATAAATGAACTAAATGATAATGTTAATAATAAACTGAAACATTTTATATGAATATTTATTTAAACGTAAGAGGATTATTTTAACGGGACGAGAAGGAGTGAACTTGATTGATATCTAATATCATTATTTGAGCCGTAAGTGAATTGAAAATTTTGTTGTTAATTAATAATATTTTTGAAATTTTTAATGAGAAAAATTATAATTATAATTTAATTTTTTTCTTAATCAGACTTTTAATATTATTTGTTATGATTACTAAACCTGAAACTGGCGGTTATTCACGCATGAATTTGAGGAAACAATTATTGATAGTGTTAATTTCCACATGAATCTCACTCGACTTTTATCAGATTTTCTCTTCACTTTCACTTATTCTCAGCTTTTATGCAATTGTTTCTTGCTTTGATAAAAATGGCGATTTGTATGAACTCTCCAATCCAATTGATTGATTATAATTATCATCGATTTGCCAGACACAGCAAAATGCACACGGAACAGTTCTCTACTAGTCCGAACCGTTGAAGCGATTCCATTGCATGAAACTCACACCTTAACTCAAATGGAGGCCATTCAACACAAACTTTAACTCAATTGAAAGCCGCTTCATTTCCGTGTGTAACGCAATATTGAGCTGCTTATTCCTTCACATAGGCATTTCAATTCGCCTTAATAATATCAACAACTTCAACAAATTGATTGAGCATTTCCTTCAGTGAATCTCGTATAGATTTGAGCGTTAGAACATTTGATTCCATCATATCGATTTATTAGACAAAGCAACAGATATACAACTCATTCAATAGTAATATATATATATATATATATATATATATATATTACGCAATCACTAACCAATCACATCAGTTTATGTAATATCATAACTCTCCCCTTATTGCGATAAATGTCATCTCTTTAACCATTTGATTCGTGTGCGTTGCGTTGTATTTGGATACTGCGATTCCCCTTGATGATCTGACAGAAACAGGCGCGCATCCAGGTTATTCACTAGAGCGCGGCGGGGGGGGGGGTTAAATAAAGGAAAATAAAAAATCTAATATACATGATTGAAATATTTCATATTCATTTTGTATAGGAAGGGATAAATTCAAACACATATTTGGACAGATTTTCTTTGTTTTAATAATTTTTGCTAATACAAATCATACAAATAAGATTAAATATTAACGAATGCTCAACAAAGCCAATCAATTTAATCGATTTTCGTCCGTTGTGGAGCGCAAATAAGTTTTAAGCCATCTCAAAGTTGAAAATGATCTCTCATTTGTAGTTGTTGAGAGAGGATTGTAACAAAAGTTCTTAATAATTTATAAATATATGTTAAATAAAACTAGAAGTCGAATTCAAATTGTATTCAAAAAACTCTGACGTAATCGGGTTGACTAAACAAATCATTAAATTGACGATTAAGCATTTAATAATAATAATAATAATTATGTACGCCATAATATAATACGAATATAATACTTTAATATGTATATGTTAATTTCTTAATAGTAATAATTCAGATGTACATTTATTATTATAATATTAAATTGTGCTAATAATTAAATCTTCCTCACATCCCCCCCCCCTGTTTAAAAGGCCTTAGCCATTCTACATTTCGAATCATTGTTTTACCTTCTTTATCCATAAGCTCGTAACTTCTATCATGTAATTTTTTTATCACTCGAAAAGGTCCTCTGTATCTATCATCTTCTTTTTTCCTTATGTCTATCTTTACCAAAACGTTGTCATCTATTTTAAATTCTCTATTAATTCTATCTGCGTTTCTGTACTTAACATTTCTTTGCTTTTCTTGTATTTCTTCAATGATTCTAATTCGGTCATTATTTACTTCCTTTTTGTTTTGCCATTCTCTTGTTATTCGAAACCCAAATACTATTTCCGCTGGACTTTTCCCTAATGTACTTTGTACGATTGCGTTCAAAGCAAATTCAATTTCTGGTAATACCTCTACCCAATTGCTTTTTAATCTATCTTTGATTGCGGTACTCATGAAATCTCTTATTGTTCGAAATTGCCGTTCTATTAATCCATTTGCACTATGATGGTATGGACTTGAAAATTGAAGCATTATGTTATGAGTTTTAGCTAATTCTTTCATCACACCTGATTCAAATGTCTTTCCACAATCTACTTGAATTATCCTAGGAGAACCGTATTTTAGAATCCAAAATTTCATTATTGTGTCAGCTGTTGTTTTCTCATCTTGCTTAGAAACTGCTGTAAGGGAAATATATCGAGTGCACATATCAATAATTCCCAAAATATACTTTTTCCCATGTACACTTGTTTTCAAAGGTCCACAAAAATCTATAGCAATTGTTTCAAACGGTTTCGACACTTCCGTTTTTAGTATCGTTTCCTTTGTTTTAGTTGTTAGTGTTTTTCTTTTTTGGCATAATTCACAATTTTGAATAATTTCTGTAGTTATCATTTGTAATTCATCCATGTCATAATTTACTTTTATGTAGTCAATCACTTTTTTGCAACCTGCGTGGCATAGGATTTTATGCATTTCTTTGATAAATTTTTCGCGATTGTTTTTAGGAATCCAAATTTTATTTTCTTTTGTCATGATAACATCATCATCAATCTTAAATTTAGTTTTTACGTTTTTCATGATCAATCCTTTTTGATTTTCTATCTCAACATTATCCTTTTGCCAAATCACACCTTGCTTAACAGCTGTCATTGTTAAAAGTCTTGTTTTCATTTTTTCTATTTTAGGATTTTCATGAACTTCCATACATTGAGTACATCGTCCACATTTATCTCGAGATAAGGCATCTGCATTGGTATGTTCAATACCTTTTCTAAATGAAATATCCATATCCAAACTGCTAAGAAAATTTATCCAAGTTTGGAATTGTGCCGTGATTGGCTTTTTGTTGTCATCATGAATGTTATTGCTTTATGGTCCGTTCTTAATTTGAATTTTTTTCCATACAAATAATGTTTAAAATGTTGAGTAAAATAATAAATGGCCAATAACTCCTTCCTTGTTATACAATAACCTATTTCATGCTTATTCATTGAATGCGAACCATATGCAATTACTCGCTCATGTCCCTGTTCGTCTAACTGTGATAAAACCGCACCAATTGTATCAAAACTTGCATCAGTATCCAAAATAAATTCTTTCTGAAAGTTAGGGTATATTAATACTGGTGTTTTCGATAATGCATTTTTTAATTCTTCAAATGCTTCTTCACATTTTTCTGACCATATAAGTTTTTCATTAGTCGTACCACATATAGACTCTAATATTCGTGAAAACATTGAATAATTTTTTATAAATTTTCTATAATAATTACACAACCCCAAAAAACTTCTTAGTTGTTTCAAACATTTAGGTCTAACAAAATTTTTAATTGCTTCAATTTTATTTTCATCCACTTTCACACCTTCATTATTAATTATATGGCCTAAAAATTTTGTCTCATTTGTTAAAAATGTACATTTTTCTGGATTTACTCGTAATCCCGCTTCCTTAATTTTCATTAGTACTTCATTTATTCTTTTAAAATGCTCTTCTTTATTTGTAGAAAATATTAATATGTCATCCAAATATACAATAGCTGTATTCCACAGAAGTTTTCCTAAAACCATAGTCATTAATTTTTGAAATGTAGCCGGTGCTGCAGCAATTCCAAAAGGCATTCTATTAAAACAGTACTGTCCGCTCCTTGTTGAAAATGCGGTTTTTTCTTGTGAATTATTTGTTAACTCCACTTGATAATATGCACTTCCAAGATCTATAGTACTAAAAAACTTGGATCCGTTGAGTGAATCTAACATTTGTTCAATATTAGGCATTGGAAATATTTGTCTTTCTGTTATTTTATTGAGGTTTCTAAAATCCAAACACAATCTGATGTCATCCTTTTCTTTTTTCCAAACACATACCAATGGAGTATTCCAACTCGAATCACATTTCCTAATAATACCATTTTCTTCCAAATTTTGTATAGCCTCCTCAATCTTTTCTTCTAAATGAGCCGGTTGTCGTCTAGGGTTCATGTGGATTGGGCCTTCAGTAGTTTTGATTTCATGCCTTAATAAATATGTTTTTCCAATGTCCCATTTATCCGCCATAAAAACTTCTTTATTTTCATTAATTATCTGATACATTTTATCTCCTTTTTTTAAATCAAATAATTTTATTGCTCGACTAAATCTTTTCTCATCATTATTTGAGTTGCTAAATCTTGCCTCAATATTACAAATTTCATTAAAATTATTTTCTATTTCCGTATTTTCAGTTATACTATCGTTTATTTTCATTAACTTGATGTTGAATTGACGAAGTAAATCTATCCCACCAATAATTGGCGGTGAAACCTTTTTAACAACAACAAAAATTACATTCTCTTCTTTGTTACCGATTTGAATCTTCAATTTAACATTGCCAAATGTTTCCAATGGACTACCATTTGCACACCAAATTCCTTCATTGTGAGGTTTAATATCTATCCCACCTATTTCTTTGATGATCGAGCTATCTATAACATTCATTCTGGCCCCCGTATCCAATAGACAATGTTTAAAATAAATCCTATTAATCCCAACTATTATGCTTGGTCTTCCACCCATCTTATCGTATACAATTTCTAAATCGTCATTTAAAACAGAAATATTATTTATATGTTTATCCAATGTTTCGCCATAAACAAACTTTTTATTGCTATTTATTAATTTTGCCTCACGAATACTTATTATCTTCTTACAATTCTGATCACATTTATTTTCAATTACATTAATTTCATCACGCATCAAATTACAATCATTAATATCAGTTTTATCTCTTATGTCATATATAATCTTACTGTTACTCTGATTATCTTTCTTCATTACATCATATTTTTTTAATTTAATTTTCTAGTTTTTAATACTATCTTCTAAAATTACATCTGATTTAAATTTAATTTTTTTTACATTTAAATTTGATTTAGATATACTGTCTAAATTATTATTACTACTTTTAAAACTATATATACTGTCTAAATTACTATTATTATTAAAAAATATACTATACTTATCTTGGCGCACACAATCATCATTATTACCCTTTAATGCATGGCTCCTATCATCTCGCCTAATGATGGAGCCCTCCCATTTGGGTGTTCATCACTTCGGGTAGACTGAGAATCCTCCGCTTCGTTTCCGCGGTCTTCCATAGCTGCCACTCTTCGATCGGCGTATCTGTCTTGATATCGTCTGTTATCTTCGTAATTTCTAGATTGGTTTCTTCCTGATGATCGTGTGTCTGCTGTTCCCCAACATTGAAATCGCAAATGACCACGTTTTCCACATCCTGAGCATGAAATCGATGGACATTCTCCCCGGTGATGGCCAGATTCCTTACAAGCGTTGCATCTCAATTCCGAATTTATCGTGTTATTTTTGCATTCTCTAATCATGTGTCCTTCTTTTCCACATCCATAACACTTCTTTTTTGGGCATTCTCGACTCGAATGTCCTAGTTCTTGACAATTCCAACATGTGACAACGCGACTTCCACTTGCTCTGTTGTCTCTTTGGTAATACTTTTGATTAGTATTCCTTCCAGAATCGAATCTTTGAGTGTGCGGAATAGAATTGAATCTTGGTTCAAAATTTCGTCTTTCTTGAACATTAGAAAAATTGCGTTGTCGATCTTGTATATCGGCAAATCCTTGTCGTTTCTTTATTACGTTTGCGAACGTTTCTTTCCTTTGCATAACTGCAATACTAGAAACTTCAATGTTGATAGCATCAACTTTACGAATTACGTCCTTGATCTCTTCGACTTTTAAAGCGTCTCGCATCTTGATCTCTTTTGGATTTCTTTGTCTTTGACACAATGTATCAAAAAATAAGCGACTAATTCGTTTTTATCCCACTTGTGTTTCAATACTTTGTCGACCATTTTCTCAATCTTTTCGAAAAACACTGGCGCTGCATCGTTATCTTTCTCATAATTGTATAAGTTCAAAAAATCGCCTATCAGTGTTGACGGCTTCTTGAAAGCTTCTCTGAGTCTATCTTCAAAATTAATAAATTTGACATCGACGGCTTCATAAATCGGTAAAATATCTCTTGAAATAAGGCATTTTATCATCATATTTTGGTTATCTTGATCTAGACCACATAACTGAAAATATCGCTTACATTCTTCAATGAAAGTTTCGATTTCGTCTCTTCCGTCGTAAACATCCGGAATCATCTTGTTCACTATTGCCAGGGTCGCCATGTTAAATAAAACTAGAAGTCGAATTCAAATTGTATTCAAAAAACTCTGACGTAATCGGGTTGACTAAACAAATCATTAAATTGACGATTAAGCATTTAATAATAATAATAATAATTATGTACGCCATAATATAATACGAATATAATACTTTAATATGTATATGTTAATTTCTTAATAGTAATAATTCAGATGTACATTTATTATTATAATATTAAATTGTGCTAATAATTAAATCTTCCTCACAATATATATGGATAAAAATCTTTATCGCGTGCCTCTAACAGATTATTGCGTTATTTCACTTTTCTCTATTGGAATTTTCAGTGCGCTTTCCTTCTGAATTTAAGGACTTATTTTTATGTACCGTAAAATTGCGTGTATAAGCGTTTATATATATTAATTTCAAAAAAGTGCAAATGGGGCTTATACACAAATGCGGTTTATCTAAATATAAAAATGGATTTTTGAAAAAGTTGTCAAAATTAAACCATATAATAATATATCATTAAACCAATATATTTTTTTAATCAAAACCATCAAATTCTTCACAATAATCGATATTGCTAGATTCTGTAATTATTTCATCGGACATTTCTACTTCTTTTGATTCAGTAATTCCATGTTCTGTGTTACGAATAATTCTTTACGAATGAATTTTTTAATCCAATTACAAATTTCTGAATAAGAAGCTCTCTTCATTGCTCCCTTGTTAGTGAATGAGTGCATAACGGTTGACATCCAAATTATCCATTTTTCACGCAGTTTGGATCGATTAACAGAAATATCAAGTGGCTGTAAAATTTTAGTCAATCCTCCAGGTATTACAGCCATCCTTGAACATGAGTTGATAGTTTTTTTTAACATCTTCTGTCAAATGAGCACGTGCTGAATCTAGAATAAGTAATGCAGTCGAAAGAAAACATGAACCTGGTCGCTTTTTCCAAATTTCAGCAATCCATTCTTTCATTAATTCACCAACCCCTTGGGATTCACTTTTACTATTGTTGAGGTCCCAATATTTGAAACACTCAACTTACTTGTTTTTTATATCAACATATATATGTCTATATATAACTTTTCACCGTTGTTGGCGTGTGTTAGAAGAAGACATAGTTTCACAGAAATCTTTATTCACTTCAAAAATCTAAACGGAACACACAATCGTTATACTATTTATAGTACATTGAATTGCGTAATCTACAAAAGGGAGAATTATTAGTTTAAGTGATACTGTTGACACATAAGACAAACATACTTACTTAATTTAGTTATACAAGCATTCCCGCATCATTCAATAGATATCAATGTCTAGTGACCTGGTTATGTAAGTAATTCGTTGGAAATTATTATATCATCTTACAGCGTGATTTATTTT
>CAUHTR010004531.1:0-26669 GCA_959609185.1 Schmidtea polychroa | reverse complement strand
TTACTGTATTTAACATTTGAATTATTATAAAAAGGAAAATTATTATACACAAAGGTAAAGTCCATGAGACCAACTTCCCATTCTATATCCAAGTAAATATAGTTTTGAAATTCAACATTAAATTTACTGGCTTCATTATTTGGATGAGTAAGAGAACAACTATTAGAATTGAAATTCACAAATAAATCTTTTTTATTCATTTACTTTTCTAAAATGGACTGATAAATGCGTTTTCGTATCTTTGCTAAATGCTATTAATTTACCACTATAGAAGAAATAGAAATCGGTAGGTACATTGGATTCTTCGTTTCTAATTGCACAACTATTTTTTAATCCATATTTTTCTCGTTTGTTTGGGAAAATCTTTCCTTCATTATTACAATGACGTCAAAATATTTAAATCTGCAATATTGTTATTTTTTAATGAACTCTTGGTGCCCAATATGAATTTAATGATGAAATTGAACTAATTGCTGATAAGACTATTGGAATTAATGAACCCAAAAATCCATCTTTTTGTTTATATATTATCTTTCTCGTCAGACACAGATTTTAGTATCAAGTGATCTTTTATTTCTTTGCAATATCAATCTTTTAGCTTTAGTAATATTTGCATTATCCTGAACAACATTTACAATAACTTCAAGTAAATCGTCAATAAATAAAGATGGAAAACCTTGTAAAATCAATATTCGTTTTGTATTTGAAGCCTTTATCAAAGCATTTAAATATGGTAAACTCCGTTCAAATTTCATTATACTACAATTATTTAACTTGATATATTGTTTATAATTTAATCCATTTCTTGGTTTTCTTACTTTTCTTAGTACGTTTTGTTTTCTTGTTTACTTTTGTTGAAACAATTGGAACGACAGAATTTTTAACAATTACTTTTCTAAATGCCATGATTAGTTCAATTAATTGTTTTCAATTTCGTTTATAAATCGTAACACCATTTACATTAAAAATATCTGTTTTACTTCGCATATCATCAGGACATTGTTGTGTAAAGTCAAAAAATAAATATCCATGGAGAACTTTTGTTGCATCTTGGAATGATTCTATTAAAAACCTTCTATTATTAGGATAAGGTTGTTTTGCAAGAAAATCAATAATTGTTTAATCTCTCAGAATTTTGAAAATAATCAAATATTGAACATTTAAATTACGCGTTCTATGACTTCCACTTTGATGAAAAAGGTTTTGTGTTATGAAAATAACTATAACCCAACAATGTCTACTGATTTTTGTGAATAAATTATTAAAATCTTTTTCTTTATATTGACTTCTTGATGCAAATCATCGATAATAATAACATCCCCTTGACATAATCTAGATGGCCAATTTTTATCAAATTCTTTAATTATTGTCATTTTTAATTTGCAGAGTTCTTGATCTGCACTTCTATTCCAATAAATTTTATTAAATTTTGATTTAAACATGTTTGATTGTAATAAATTTACTTACGAATAAAGTTTTACCCCTACCACTGGGTCCAACAATTTGATATACTGCATCATTTCTTAATTCCATTTTAATTAAATTATTTTATTTGTTTATTAAAAACCTTCTATTATTAGGATAAGGTTGTTTTGCAAGAAAATCAATATCAAATAATATCAAAAATTATAAGAAACATCAATTATAGAGGAAGATGTTTAGTAGGTGGAATGAAGTTCCCGGCAGGTAAACCCCAATATGTTGTGGACAGAAGCGGAAAATATCCTATTTTATTCTTTAAGAGTGGGAAATGCAGGGTAATGTGAAAACCGAAATAGCTACTATGAACCTGAAATATTTCCAGCTTAACGAATCCTCAAGTACAACCTACTATGTGTCAATGTGTTTACAAGTGACAAAGTTGTAATATTAGTTTACATTATTTCAATCAAATTCAAGAAATTCAGAATTTTATAAAATCAATGATTTTAAATCCTACAACAAACGAAGAAATTTCAGAATTTTTATTAAGTTAAATAGTTAATTTAATTAATTGTGTTTTAATCATTGAATTATTGCCAAAACGAAAAATTCAAAAATTAATGATGAGTAACATGCCTATATCTTTCAAATAGTGTTATTGAAGATTGAAACAATTATTCCCAAATATGAAGAACCGGCTTTGATATTGTGATCCAGAACTGTTGGCTTATAGAATAAAGCAGTTGACAGGAATCAACATCGAGGAAATTATTCGTATGCATTACGAATCTGTACAAGAATCTAGATTGAAATGTCAAAAGATTGTGTGGTCTGTGCAAATCCTGTAATGTTAACTTGTCTTTTTAGATGTAGATGTTGTCAAGAATATAAGATGAAAGAAATAGTACTTCTACTTGCCGAATTAAGAGAGCTTGTTATAAGCAAATATTTGATGATGAATAAACTTTGTATCTTTATTTAGTTTTTAATTGTTATAATTTATATGTGTTGCTAGTTGGTTGTAAGTACTTGATATCTGTTGTTAGTACCTAGTTGTTAGTACTTGGTATCTAGTTGCAGGTATCTGTTTGATGAATTATTATTATTATTATTATTATTATTATTATTATTATTATTATTATTATTATTATTATTATTATTATTAATATTGCTATTATTGAATTTATTAAAAATCTTGATTTTGAATCAGTAAAGATATCAATGTTTTTTGATATTCACGAATTTTCAGCACTGCCTTTTCAAGTTATTTTTTTATAATTATTACTATTAGCAAAAATTATTTAATAAAAAATTTCATTTAAAATTCTCAGAGGGCATTGGTTTTTCGAAATATTTGATAATAAATTTAAAATTATTACTTTGATTTACTTATTTTAAATTATTACACTAATTTACTTTAATTTAAAAATATTACTTTACTGATTAAAAATCTATTACTTATTTTAAAAATATATCCTTAATTTACTTAATTTAAAATAATTACCTATTGAAATTTAGTAAATTTTACATCCTCAAGCTCAATTGTATGTGTAGGTGTCACCAGTTCAGTGTTAGCATCAGTAATGTAAAAGACGCGAAAATTCATTCAAAAATTATATAATGGTTAAAATTTTAGATTGACATTTTACTTGCAGAACATCAACATATGAATCTGAGGAAGATTTTGGGCCAGACGTCGAAAAGGTTAAGCATATTTCTAAGGGATTACTTCTCAGTATTGCATACGCAGCTACTTGTGGAGGAATGGCGACAATATCAGGAACTGCGCCTAATCTTGTATTTTATGGGCATATGAGAGAGTAAAAATTACTAATAATTTGTAGTTGATTCTATTTCCATTGAAGTAATTACGGATCAAAACTAGGACTAAATTATGGGTCGTTCATGCTTTTCAGCTTACCTGTGTCTCTTTTTGTGGTTTTACTTTGTTGGGTGCTCCTGATTTCAAGATACATCGGATTGAAGTTTAATTTGTTTTATTTAACAATTATGAAAATTTTCTTTAATAATTTTCATCAAGTGAAGTCTTTCACAGAAAAGTGGACAGAGAGATGGATACTAAAATAATGGAATCACTTAAAAAGGAACTAAAACGACTTGGTCCATTAAAGTCAGCATTTTTTTGTATTATACTTTTAATAATAATAATAATAATAATATTAAAACCATATATAAAATGATAGTTTCTTGGTAGCATCATAAATTAAATGTTAAAGTAAATGATAAAATAAGTCTTGCCGCAAAATTTGAATTAAATGACAAAATATCGATTATCAGATAATCCTAGGCTTGCCAACTCTCCCGTTTTTGCCGTAAGTCTCCCGGAATCGGCTTTCGTCTCCCGGTTAACTATGACCCGTGATATGTAAATCTCCCGTCTTTCCATTTTTCGAATAATTTTTTTGTTTTCCTGTAAGGAATTTCATGAACATTTGCTTAAATCATCAAAGCTATAGGAGTCAGCCCGACGACAAGAAAATTACAATTTTAAAAACAAACAAAAATAGCATGATTTGTAAACTGTACTATGTAATATGTAAAAATAATTGTTTTGTTTAAATCTTTATGATATTAATCATCATATAGTTAAAATCACTAACATTTGTAAATCAAAAAAGTGAAAAAACACCTGTTATATTATTTCTTAAGCGTTATAATGTTCGCAATTTTATAATCTCCTGGGTTCGAGGTTGTGGGAGTTGGCAACCCTAGATAATCTTCTTCGATTTCTTAATTTCAATTTTAGAATGATTTTTTAATTTTCTTTTTAAATTCATTTTCTACCTTTTCATTGGTTTAAAATTTTGATTAAATGAAATAAGTAAATTAAGTATTTTAAAAATTAAAATCAAAATTGAGTCAAATCTAAAATTTAAAGTAAAAAATAAAAAATTACTGAAAATTTATTAAGTTTTTCCCCTAACAAAAATTTAAAAAATAATAACTTTTTAAATATAATTGTATTTTAATTTTTACTTTTAAAAGTTCTTAATTTTTTATTTACTTAAATTTAATCTAATTATAATTGCTTATATTTTATTGTTATTATTATAACATTGTGCAGGCCCGGTTTTAGGCATAGGCGACGTCGGCAGCAGCCTAGGGCGCCGATTTACAAGCGGGCGCCAAATAGTTCTGCTTTTTTTATCAAGTAAATTAAATATTTTATAAAGATATTCAGAATGAGTTAATACAACTTTTATCTAAGAGTATTAAAACAAAAATTTTAAAATCTATTTCCATGGCTAAATATTTTTCAATAATCCTGGATTGCACACCAGACGTTAGCCATACTGAACAAATGACGTTGATTATTCGTTTTGTCCATACAAATACAGAAAATTGTGATTTAGATCCCATATGCATAAGAGAACATTTTTTGGGATTTGTGAAACTAACAGATACAACTGGTGCTGGTATGACCGATGAAATCGTTCAGATGTTAGCAGATATGTCATTACCTATTGAGAACTTGCGTGGCCAAGGATACGATAATGGTAGCAATATGAAAGGCAAAGAAAATGGCGTGCAACGGCGAATTCTGAATCTAAATCCACGAGCACTATTTGTTCCTTGTTCTGCGCATTCTTTGAATCTGGTTGTTAATGACGCTGTAAGCTGTTGTTTAGATGCTACATCATTTTTTATGTTAGTGCAACGAATATATGTCTATTTTGCCGCTTCAACACGTCGATGGGAAGTTTTAAAACGTCATGCTTCAAACTTGACAGTGAAGCCATTGAGCGATACAAGATGGGAGAGCCGAATCGATGCCCTTAAACCTCTACGCTATCAGCTAAGTAAAGTTATTGCTGCACTTATTGATATTTTTCAAGATACTTCTCAAACAGGAGTTTCTGGTAATACTTCACGTATAGAAGCACAGGGCCTTGCTAAAGCTATTTCGAATTTCGAGTTTGTAGTTTCTGTTATTATCTGGTATGATATTCTTTTCAACATAAATATTACAAGCAAACAACTTCAATCTGAGAAAATTAATATTCAAGATGCTATGAAGCTACTAGAAGATACCAAAAAATTTCTATTCAACTCCCGAAATGATGAAGGTTTTGAAAGAATATTGGTAGATGCGCGAGAACTTGCTGAAGAATCAGAAATTTCCCCAATCTTTAAACAAACTCAGCGTATCAGAAAACAAAAAAAACAGTTCGAATATGAAGCCAACGATGAGCCCATTCAGAACCCAAAAGAAAAATTTAAGATCAGCTTTTACTTCGCAGTTTTGGATAGAGCTTTAAAATCTGTTGAGCAAAGATTCACCCAAATGTCAACGATAAATTCAACATTTGGATTTCTATACAACATACATAATTTGCAATATATTTCGTCAAAGAAAATATTAGAGGATTGTCTTAAACTGGAAAATTTTTTACGGCACGATGATTCTAAAGATATTGATGGTACAGATTTATTGAACGAATTGATATTTATAGCTAGACATATTCCAAAAAACTTATTGCCGGAAGATGTACTTAATTATATTTGTAAAAATAATATAGTGGACAGCGTTCCAAATATATTTGTTGCTTTGCGAATTTTATTAACCCTACCAGTTTCTGTGGCAAGCGGTGAACGAAGCTTTTCGAAGCTTAAACAGATCAAAACATATATAAGATCTACAATGTCACAAGAACGGCTTGTGGGATTAGCAATATTGTCGATTGAACACGAAATGGCGCGTGATATAGATACGAAGTTGCTGCTTGAAGATTTCGCTAAACTAAAAGCACGAAAAATTAAATTTTAAATGGTTTTTGTTTTTATATATATTTTTGTGTAATAAATAAATGAAGTATAGTTATTTTATTTTCATTTACTTCTTTAATTATTGGGTTTGTTTCTAGACTAGAGGCGCCATTTTTTTAGTTTGCCTAGGGCGCCAAATACTCTAGCGTCGGGCCTGACATTGTGACATTTAGCCAGTAAGGAAATGTTTGAATTTAAAATCATAAATTTTAAAAAGTTCATATTGTAAGATAAATCTTTTGAATAGTTTATTTAATTAATTTGTTTTAATTAAAAATACCGTTACTTGTCAATCCGTTCGCATTTAAAGTAAACGTGAATATTTCTGGAATTGTGATTAAATTGTGATTTGAAATTAAATTCATTCTTTCGAATAAGCGTGATGCTATATGCGAAGTTGAAACTTTGTAGCAATTAGATTACCAGATTGAGGTTCAAAAATTACTTATATAGTGCGAAGAATTGCTTGAATATGATTATCAATTAATCTCAATATTATCAAGGATTTTGTGATATCCATTATAGAACATGTTTTTTTATAAATACATGTGTCTTCAAACAGAGAGCCGAATGTTCACCATTCCATTGAATAGGTGAATAAGTGAAACCATGTTTATTCATCTGAAATTTCCTACAAATCAGTCAGTTTTAACTGCATATCAACCGGAACAGTGCTATCCTTCAAGTAAATGGTTTATATCTACTAAACTAAAATCTTCAAAACCTGAACCAAATTGATAAAAATATCTATTGTTCTGACATCACACCTGTACTCAAAATAAGAACAAATCAAAATATAGCCTCCTTTATTTCTTATAAGAACTCTTCAATTTCCACCTCTGATTTCTTTTCAATTGATATTGTATTTATTAACAAATTAACTATGAATAAGTAAAGATATTAAAAAAATCGATATCTTTACTGATTCATAGTCAATATTTTATTTTTACCGATAAATTTGACACTATATTTGATTATGATGTCATGAAATATAATTTTAATATTAAAGATTTAAATTAGGTGTCAGATAAATCTCAAAAAGTTAGTTAACCATAATTCATCTAATTCCTTTATCTTCATTTTGTTTTCTACTACTTATAAATATTGTTTATTTAACATAATAAAGAATTGAAAAAGTGTGACAAATTTATGTTAAACAGAAAACATTGATATATAGCCGAAAACTAAATGAATATAAATGAAAATAGATCAAGGAGAAGAAAAAAGATAAATCATATCGCACAAAAAACAAAAAAAACGAGTCCAATAAAATTTTAAATATATATATAATTTCAAATATAAATTAATTATTAAAAAATACATTTTCTTGTTAGCTATGGTGAAATGTCTACTTTAGCGGTGTTTGTTGGTTTGGTTTTACTATGGATATTGAGAGAGCCGGGTTATCCCTTGATTGCGAAATTGTTTACGTACAAAATTAAAGGACAGGATATAAAGTAAAATATATAATAATAATTATTATTATATCTATAATTAATCCTGTTATTAGATTTTGGACTGATGGGTTATCGGCTATTGTTGCTACTTTTTTTGTGTTGACTCTTCCAGAAAAGAATCCTTTTAAAACTCCTATAACAGGTTGGTGAAAATTAAAATACTTTTTCGAGGAAAATATTGAATTAAATTATATTAAGAGACTAGTGGAAAACTAATTAGCTGGAAAAGTGTTGAGACCGGAATTTCCTGGGGCATTATCTTCTTATTTGGTGGAGGATTTGCTATTGCAGCTGGTTGTCAAGTGAAATTATATTTCAAATTTTTATATTATTTCAAAATTTGTTTTTATTAGGCATCTGGACTATCTTACATGATTGCTGACTTTTTGCGAAAATTTGAATATTTACCACACTTTTTTATACTTTTTTTTGTTTCTTTTGGAATCTCAATGCTCACTGAAATCACTTCAAATACGGTAACAGTTACAATCATGCTGCCTATTTTCACTAAAATGGTATTTAATATTTCTCTTTTTTAATTAATGTAAAAAAAGAAACAAAAGAAAGCTTATAAAATTTGTTCTAAATAATCAAACATTTTAATAAAATAATAATTTGTAAATTTATAAAAACTAAATATTATCCTCATTTATTGATAAACACACGAAAAATGTTTTTGCCGAAAATTCGAAATAAATATAAAACAACAAATTGATCTATCGTTTGTAGTAACTTAGCCGATATCTAGGCTTAGTACGGTGGGGCACTCGTCTATGTACTTGGTTGTACCGAAAAGACCGACAAACTACGGGAATATCTATGGCGAGCATAGTTGTACTGTCTGGGATTTGAAAAGACTTGACTAAAAAATACATTGTTTTATTTTATTCTGTTACAATTGTTGAGGATATCTAAATGAAAATAACATAATAAATAAATAAATTACCTTGGAGATCGCCATGACAAATGGGACGATCTATGGGAACTCAGAAAAGAAAACGGAAGTAAAAAGAAAAAAATATATTAATATTTGTCAGAGATAAGGCTGACGTAGAGGAAAAGGAAAATAGAAAACAATCTATCGCCAGTACCACAAATAAAATAACTATATAAAGCGAAACTGGTGAACAGAAATTTAGAAAATTTGGGAGATAATTTGGAAGACGATTTGAGAGACAATTTGTGAGAAAATTTGGGAGATAATTTGGAAGACAATTTGAGAGAAAATTTGAGAGACAATTTGGGAGACAAACTTGGGAGAAAATTATTGGAGAAAAATTAGACAACGTCGGACGAAACGTTGTTGGAGAAACGATTGTGAAAAAGAATTGTAAAGAAAATAATTGTGAAGAATAATTGTTGGAGAAGATTTGAATAAAAGAATTAGTTGAAAATTAAACGAAAAGAAGTTATTTGAGTATTTGAATAAATTGTGAAGAAGGTCAAAGAAAACAACCAGCTGTTTGTGATCAGTAATTTGTGATCTTTAAATCCGATGTTATACGCAAGTGCTATTTTTCACCGAGTGTTGTAATAAGCATTGTATAGTACCCAAGCAGAGTGTTGAATTGATTGCCAGTGTAAAGAGAAAGTTTATTTGTGATTATCGGTAAAGATTTCTGTTGTCAAGTGTTATTTGTGAATCGGTCAAAGACACTCTTGGAGTCAGAGTAAACATTTAAATTTATCACCAACCCAATAACCCAACACAATTTTAATAACAAAACCAAAATAAAGGTTTTATTAAAATATTTCATCCCTTATTTATATTTGATAATCTATAATTTTTTGGGGGGATGCCCCCTTCCCTAGCTACGTTCCTGATTGTTTAAAAAGAAATAAATGCGATTAATTTGAATAAATGTGCAAAATTTATATATTAAATAGCCGCTATTTTATTTTCAAAATTTTTTCAACTATTTAAAAAAATAAAATGACCACTAATTTAATTTTTTGTAGAATAGGTCTTCGCTTAATCATCTTACCTTCTCCCTGCCCCTTACTCAAAATTTTTCATAGCATGCAATTTTTCAAAGAAACTATTTCTGACTTCTTTATTTCTTCGTTTTCCAAATTGGGTGCCCGGTAGACGAGATTCTTTTACATAAGGAATTTATTCCGCCATCCTGAAACTTGATTCAAACGAATACGTAAAATCTAATATTTGCAAAAGGAGTTTCATTTTTGTCTTTACGTTGGATAGGTAGTCTACATTTGGTTTTCTACCCGTTACCCTTCGAGCAACTTTTCTTGGTGAAACCCTTGAATATTAGTTGTACTTTCAGTAAATGAATACACCTTACAAGAATCTGCGTTTAGCGTAACATTATCATTGAAATTTGTGATCTGTAAGAATTCTGCTCATTATTTTCAATTTAAACTTGACTTTTTGCTTTTAGTAAAGAAACAGAGCAACAACCTTTCAATATTTTGCTCTTTTCCAATAATTTATAGAAATTGTAGGAATAATAAATGTTTCAAATTTCATTTGATTTCATTGTTTTATTTGAAAATAATTTCTTGCAGAAAAGCGCATTGGGTACGGTTATTTTTGGAAACCTATACGACCCCTTTGTCAATAATATTCAATGAATATTTGTGGTGCTTATTGTCCATCATAATTACTTCTGTGTCAGTGATAAATGCAAATATCAAAATGTTTTCATAGAAAATACCTTTTTATTTTAATCTGAAAAGAATAATATGAATCGGAACCATAAAATAAACCCAAAGCGGGAAACTTGAGATCATAAGGCGGTCAAATATTTAACTCTGAACTAAAGCAAATTATCCTGTATTATGCTGTCTACATCATAGAGTATAAGTGTATTACTTCAAGGCATTGGATATATAAAATATACATAAAGGAACCATTGAATGTAAAGCATTGGGGCCATTTTTGTGACTTTACTCTGACGCTTCTTTTTGCTATACCAATAAAATTACAAATTTAATAAGCAAATACTTTAAAAGAAATAACTAATCTTAAAAGTGTAAGGAATTATGGAATTGAGATATTTTTCATGTTTTAAAAATAAAAAGAATCTACTTTCAACATCTACTTTCAAAAGGATTGTTAATATTTCTTTCATTTCATTCGTTTTAAACAATATATCAGGGGTGGGCAAGTGTGGCTCTTTGATGAACTGTGTGACTCCCATTGAGATCTCACCTAACCTATGTTGTGGCTCTTTGTAATACAGGGAAAACCTGTATTTGACTCTTGAGGACGTCATGTGTGCCCGCCTCTGCTATATATTATAATTTTATATTGAACACGAATTTTCGGTTCTACCTTTTTCAAAATTTCAAATTCCAATAAAGCCAAATTTATAATTAAAATAATTTAGGCGGAATGTATTCGTATGCATCCAATGAGAATGGGTTTAACAGTTGCGCTTTCAAGTTCGTTTTCTTTTTGCCTACCAGCAGCTACTCCGCCAAATGCGATTATACTCAGTACGGGAAAAGTTCAAGTCATTGATATGGTAAGTATTTGTTAACCTCCACAGTGTGTAATTTTTACTTTAAAATTAGCTTTACAAAATATTACAAAACATTTTTGGATTTGAATTTTTTGTTTCACCTTAACATAGAGAGAATTTACTTACAGATGAACTCTCTCTGAAACACTTTTAATATGTGCTAAAATAAATAAGGATTCGAAAAGAAACTCCATTTGCATCAAATTATCATAGTTAAAGGTAACGGCGGATTGAACACTTGGACGGCTAGTAGTAAAGGAACTAGTCCTTCTAGCTCAAACACCCTACACCCGAGACTTTAGAATTTCATTCAACACTCACTAACGTTCGGTTGGGGTGTGGAATGTTTGAGTAAGAGGGTATCTGGAATTTGAGCTGGAAGGACTAGTTCCCTCACTACTCTATAAAACTATAGAATCTGTAAATTTCTAAACTAATAAATATTTAAAGCGTAAACATGTGAGAAAAATCGACAACCTAGATATCTCAGTAGGAATCTGTTCAACCAACATTAAGAATAGACACGGTTCAATTCTCAAGTAAAACTATTTTTTAATTAATTAAAATTATTATATATTTCTTATATATTTTTTTTTTATATTAAAAAATTAAATTTTCTTTATATATAATAAAAATTATTTAATTATTGTAAAAATTAAAATTTTATTTTTAATTAATTTCAAATATTTATATTAAAAACATATTATTTATATGAAATAACTGCTCTATAAAGATTCTGGGAATCGAGTAGATATAATTCATAATATTAAATCATCATATTATAATATTTATTTAGACAAATGTTTAAAAACTTTATTGGGTAATTATAATGATAAAATATGGATTTTACTGATGGATTAACAACCTTACCTTATGGAAATAATAAAATAAAATTTATTAAAAATTATTGAAAATTAATAAAAAATATGGTACTAATTTAAGTAAATTAGATGTCAATTCTGTTAGAATTCAATGTCGTTAATGTGTGAAAGCTGCTTAATAAATACAAAATCCTTATATACACAAAATATTCAAATTTCAAATACACACACTATTTATTTGAGCGTGAATATAAATACACCTAATTCCGAAATTTAGTAACTTCTATAATCTAAAAAAAATCAATAAATTTATACTATAGGAACACACAAACTTACCTGCGTGTAGAAATTTATTGTTCCGAAATTTAATAACTTTATTATAGAAATTGTGAAGGTGAGAGAAAAATAATTGAACATACCAACACAAAACACATAATGAAAAATGCATGTAAAATTTATTATTGCTTTTTTTGTTCCGAAATAAATAACCATTAACATATTGTTAACATATTGTTAAAATATAATTATTTTGAAATTATTAAAAATTGTGCAGGAAAATACTTTTAATTTAGAATCCGACATCTTTACCTTGAGCTTCAGAGAAAAAGAAGAAAATACATCGTAAAATTTAATTATAAAATAATTTAGAATATAAACTTTCTTTAGATTTACAGATATTTCTCAGGATATATTGCCTTTTCACGAAGGTAGAAATCTGACAATGTAAGATTCATTCATTAAATTGCAAAACATTAGAATTTGTAGAAAAAAATTCACAATTCGTAAATTTAAATAAATTATGTTAATAAATTAATATTTTCATAGATATACAGAAAATGACAAAATTCGGCCTTTCCTTCTTTCCTAATTGTATAAAAAAATAAATGTTTTCGGTGATCAGTTAATTTATTTATAGTTAAAAATACATCTAACTTACATTTTAACGAAATAATTCCAAAAAAATCATAAAAAGTCATAAAAAAACACCTGAAATTTAATTATCAATATGTTATATTATAAATGCTGACTAGCAGTAATATTTAAGAACTCGAATAAAGATCTCATGATTATGTAAAATCGAAATTAAAGTCTTAAAGTTACTAGAAATTAAAAAAATTACCTGAAAACCATTTTTAAGAAATTGAATAAATGAAATTGAATAATTACATTTTCACGTAAATGGTGACTCACCTCAACTGGTGTGCACACTAACGTGAATTATAGAGGTTACTAAATTTCAGAATTGGGTGTATAAATCGGTTCCTTTAACACCAAACACGTTTTAGTGAGCGCAATAAAAAACGCAATAAGTCAGCTTAAGTGTTGGAATGTTCAACGGTACATATTTTTGAGCGTAAAATTTAATTGTTAATTTCAGACCACTCGGATAGAGACCCATCTAGATCTTGAGGCCCTAGGCCTATCATAAATGAAATAAAAAATGTAAAAAGATGAATGGTGCAAAAACTAAAAGATTTTATTATCTAATTTACATTTATCTCCATTTATTTTTAAACAATGTAAAATAAAATTGAGTTAGTCTATAAAGAAATGGTGTTAAAGGCTTTCATGCTACAATCTGTTTAATTTGGGATTGTAAAGCTTTAAATTTGAAATATTTTCTGCCTTACATGAATAAGTGAAGGTAGCTTGTATGCAAGTTCAAAAGTTATGGATAAGACATATGGAGTCAAACCCATTCACACTTTTGAGATGTTTAAATTCACGAACGTAAGTATTGATAATGATGTCTGTTGGATTCGAAGCCCCTTTTTTAGTATTTCACGCATATATACAAGCTTTATTATTGCTATAATGAGTAAATTCTCGATAAGTGTTGTAAGAAGTTAAATAAATTTTCTGAAATCAATAAAAAATAAGGAGCGACAGTTATCGAATTTTTATGAATCAAATTTTATAAAATGGTTTTAGTTTTACGCATGACATACAAAATAAAATAAAGTTTACAAGTGATATTCAATGCTATTTTAAATAATAGAATAATTTCGAACGTATTTGGGTATTATTAGTACCACCTGGAATCAAATCCAGCAAATTTATGACCAGTTCCTATAGCCTAACCAATCCCTTAACAAGCAGCAGTGAATAATATATTGTTATAACGTTCTTAACAAATGTTTATAAATATATTTAATACCTTACAAACTAGGCGTATGGTCAACTCATATAATCTTTGTACAATATCAGTATACTAAAATTGTGATATTTGAGCCGGCCTGATGACCTAGTGGTCAAATTCTAAGCTTTGGTCACAAAATTTTCTACGTCCAATTCCAGGTGCAATCAAGTTTCTTTGTGAGTTCAGTAATAAGCCAATTTTCTTTTTTAGTTTTGATTTTAGCAATTTCATCCAGTGAAGGGCATCATCGCAAACCAACTAATTTGGAACTCTGTTTTCGATCACCCTAAATATTGTGGAATTTTAATAAATTGTTGAATATTATTTTATTAAGGTCACATCGGGATTTATACTAAATATCATTAGTGTTGTGGTAATGACATTCATGGCTTACTATTATTCATGGCTTCTCTTTGGAACTAATGTTTTCCCAGATTGGATTCATCCAAATTGTACAAAATTTAAATAATGTTTTAACTAAATTATATTACTTTGATTTTAAGTTATTATGTCAATAATATTTTAATTAAATAATAAATACATATCACAATTAAATATTTTTATTTCAAACAGGACCGTAATGATAATCCATCACTAGGGCTGACACCTTTAATTGCTTCAAAAACCGGAGATTAATTTTTGTAATTTTCGATTACGTAAATACAGTATTATTATTAATAATTTAGAGAACTGGTTTATTTTATGTACTTAAATCAGTCTCCTTTAGAATTTAATGATAATTATTTTTAGTGTAAATTGGCGACTTTGATAATTTGTAATGAATTTATACAGAATCTTTTGAATAATTTGAGCAATCAGTCAATCAATTTGAGTATACATGTATTTTAAAAATGATTAAAATTAATTTATTTAAATTAATTAATAATTAATGATCAGTATTTTTTAAAATACTTAAATAAACACGGTAAAGATTTTGTTAATAAAAATCGCTATTCGTACATCTTTTTCACTATATATTTCGATAGCATCACTATCATCATCAGGTTACCTACATTCATGACGGATGAATAACTATACAATATTGATAATTTATAAACAAATTATAAGATCTATAAATTTTTAAATTTTAAATAACAATTTTAAATAATTATTTTTAAAAATAATTTTCAACAATCAATTATTTTAAATTTTTAAAATTCTTTAAAAATATTATTTTAATTATTTTTTTAATTATTTAACACAACTATTATTCAATATACATCAACATACAAAACCTTAATTAAAAACATTCAACACACACGTATTCACAACATTCTGCACATTGATTTTTGGATTAAAAGTTCTTATCAATAATGCTTCACATATCACACACTCAAAACAATTATCAAATTTTTTTATCAAAATAATTAATTAAAATTGTTATTTAAAATTTAAAAATTTATAGATTTTATAATTTGTTTATAAATTATCAATATTGTATAGTTATTCATCCGTCTTGAATGTAGGTAACTTGATGATGGTAGTGATGCTATCAAAATATATAGTGAAAAGATGTACGAATGGCGATTTTTATTAACAAAATCTCTACCGTGTTTATTTAAGTATTTAAAAAAATACTGATCATTAATTATTAATTAATTTTAATTAATTAATTTTAATCATTTTTAAAAAGTAATACATATATACTCAAATTGATTGACTGATTGCTCAAATTATTCAAAAGATTCTGTATAAATTCATTACAAATTATCAAAGTCGCCAATTTACACTAAAAATAATTATCATTAAATTCTAAAGGAGACTGATATAAGTACATTAAATAAACCAGTTCTCTAAATAAATTACTCTAAATAATAATACAGATGCATCCTGTATCCAAGAAAATGAATGATTCTCCACTAAAAAGCATTAAATTTCTCTAAAAGATCCATCCATCTTTAAAGATTAGTATTTTATCGATAAGTACTTGTAAAAGATTCCCCTCAGACTAATAAAATTCCTTAAAATACCTTAAAATATTTGTAATAATAGGAATTAAGGGTAGATATATAGTCATTTAACTAAAATCATCAAAAATTAATTTGGTCATTAACCCTAAACAATTTATAAAATCTATTGATAAAACCAGTTATAATTAAATTTTTGTTCTAAATCACTCGAAATTTAAAATAAAATAAATATTACTGTACAATTTAACCGAGTAGTTGCATTGAAAAATTAAAATTATCCATCTAATAAAGATAAATTTTTTTTAGTCGATGTACAATTCTTTAAGTCAATATTTCTCAACTTTTGTCATTGTCCGCCTAAATAAAGATAAATATAATTTAAAGTTGATATCAATACCAATTATCTCTAAAGATTTCAAATATTTCATTGTCAAAACCAAGTAAATTAGTCATTAACCCTACTTAATAAAACCCTTGATAATTAATAGAAAATTAAAAATACATTGTTCTAAACCAGAAATCTAAATTAATTTACTGTAAACGATATAATTTCACACAGGAACTATTGTTGATTCACTATTTCCTTTAATGTAATATCCCTTAAAACATTTTTAATAAGAACATCACCCATTTAAATATTCAAAAGATACCCACATTAACCAATCCCTCGTCAAATAATTTTATCCTAAAACATCCAACCAACTATATCACCCTTAAAAATCATAAATTCCCATCTTAACCGATCTCTCACCAAATATTTCTACATCTAACTAACTATATCCCTCATATCCCCTTTTAATTCAGTCAATCCTCTTAAAATCCTTAGAGAACTTTAAAAATATAGATTTTCATTAACTGTTATCGCCATCCAACATACATCTATGAAATATTTTAGTACCAAAATTCACTAAAATCTACAAATATTTCACCCATTTACCATCAAAAACATAACTAGAGATGATAATTTCTCATTGATAGATCATAATTCTTCAACGATTCACCTAATCATTTTCAAGCACTTATAGCAAACTAAATAAAAAATTTCAGTAAATTCTACAATAATTTTCAAGTAGATTTCAAATATATTTTTATCTGTTCTTGATAAAGTTAACTGGTTTCTTAGCTTATGATTTTTAATATTTAAGTTCATCAATGTGTAAACATTCTTGGAAATATTCTTAGAAAATATAATTATCGAAAAACTTATTTAGTCAAATTCAATATCATTACAAAGTCATCATCAAAATTAAATAATTTATCATATCACTTGTTTATTGTAAAAACTCTAATTATTAACCTAACTGTCATTAAAAATAAATTTTTATTTAAAATATAAAAACAAGTCAATAAAAATACAGCTAATTATCAAGAAATTAATTAAATTTATTTTAGAATTAACAATAAAACCTTAAATTTTTAAATATTCTTTCAATTAACATGAAATTCACAAAAATGATAGAAATTCACTTGAATATTTACTAAATCCCGCTAACATCAACTCTAAAAAATTAGCAATGAACACATTAAACACCAAAATTTGCCTAAAAAAATCATTAAAACACACCTGAGACCAGTACCCTTACGACCAATACCCTTATGACCAGTACTCATAGAGAGTCAAAACATCATTTCAGATAAACTCAAAGTATATATAATAAAACGAATTAACTCCATCAAATTTATCATTGAATCAGTCAAATAATCACAAATTTAGATAAAACAAATCCTATTCTAAAATGGAAAGCAGCGTAAAATCGAAAGATAATTATAATAACATAGAGAAAACTAACAATATTATTCTCAGGTGGTAAGAATCTTCATTAAAGTGAGGAAATTTTTCCTTATTCTATGATAAATTAATGAAATTCAAATGGGTGAAAATAATTAATGGATTATAGGAGGTAAATGAAAATATACTGAGAAGTGACATAGATAAGATGAAGGCGGATAAGAATGGATGTATAATAATTGAATTAATTAAAATTATTTCACTAAAAATGATCAATTGCATAGAAATATTTAGTACAATTTTAAAAGAACTATTTGTGGGGAGGATATAAGTGATAATAATTAGTGGAAAATCGAAAGTCTGGGGCTATAAATGATGAGGATATATAATTTAAATTATTTTTAATATATGATTGATTAATTAAGTTATTCGATAAGGTATTGTCTGTAATCTTTGTGTAAATAAGTTTATCTACGATTGTACAATTACTTTATAAATTATTTGAGGCTTTTTAAAAACATTTTACAAAATTTATATTTGAAAAGTTAGTGTAAAGTAAATTTTAATTGTATTTTTAAATTGTATATATTTTGAATATTAATAAGTTACTTTTTATTTCTATTGTCTAATTCCATCAATAAGTTTAAAAAGTTTATAACTGTTAATAAACTAATTTCTTATTTACATTTATTTGAGAATTTAAAAAACTTTACTTATAAAATTTATATTTTTAATTTTAATTGTATTTTATAAATTTTATATATTGTATTTTATATATGTGAATATTACATTTATCTTATTTTGATATATATACCTATTATTAAAATTATCTTTTATGACAATTGTTTTTGAAATTGAAATATTTAGTGTAATTCAAAACATTTACCGTATATTTCGGCGTATAAGACGACCCTTAAAGTCAAAAGATCACCCTTGAAAATTGTGGGTCGTCTTATACAACCGATATAAAAGAAAGTATTACAGTACAGGTAGTTGTATTTATACTACTTTTATGCATATCTAAAACCCATCAAATTCATCACCATCATCACCGTCTGTTTCGAAAAGTTTTTCGAATACATCACGAGATTCATCACAGATGCCATCATCGTAGGGATTCCATTCTGGTTCTGGCAAGTTGACTTCGGCTTCATCTTCGCTTTCATACAATAAATCATCCTCACTACCATCCATGGCATTAGATATTCCTTTTTTTTAAAGGATTTTATGACACTTTCTACCTTAACATTATCCCATGCTTTTATAACAAACTCGCAAAGAACATCAAGTGAGGCACCACGCATAGCTCCGTTTTTTGTAAATGACTTTTCACCATTCATCATCCACTCATTCCATTGTGCTCTAGCATTATCCTTGAATGGCTTATTTAAGCTTACATCAAGCGGCTGAAGTACAGAAGTTAAACCACCTGGGATAACCGCAATATCGGTGTTGTTGCGCGCTAAACGAGTTTTAGAATTAGCCGTTATATGGCTCCGAAACATATCCCAGACCAACAAACTGCGTTCCTTTCGCATACCACCTGGCCGTCTGTTCCAAATATTTTCAATCCATAACTTTACACCATTCTCGTCCATCCACCCTTTCTCGTGGAAGTAAACCAAAACACCAGGAGGAAAAGTTATTTTAGGTTTTGTTTTACGTTTAAAGATAACCATTGGTTTCAATTTAGTACCATCTGCCATGCACCCTAATACCACTGTAAATCTTGTCTTCTCGTGTCCTGTACTTTTCACGTTTACTGTTCTTACACCTTTAAAATCCACTGTTTTATTACCAAGCATGTCAAAATTCATTGGAGTTAGTTTGTTATTTTGTGCTCGAGATCTTTTGGTAGTTTCTGAGCGATTTTTGTTTTTTCTCTTATTACTAAATTTCTTCTGTTCATAAACCTACTGCACCATCCCACTGTAGCTTTGAAGTCTTTACTTTCTTCTTTGTTTGCCTTCGCCCATTTCAAAGCATGAGATCTTATTTTATTTCTGGTCACAATGTAGCCATCTTGTCTCTGCTGGAGTACCCATTCTGCAACGTCGTCTTCTAATTTCGACCAACATGTGATTCCTCGCCACATTGCACATTTGTTTTTGGGCATTTGTCTTATATCATCCTCCTTCTTTATCCATTCTCATACCATCTTTTCAGTAACATCAAATTGTCTTGCAGCAGCGCAGTTGTTCGAACCCTTGGCTACGTCTACGACTTTCAACTTGAAACTTGCATCATATTTTCTTTTTGTTGGCGGTTCCATTCCTGATATGGGTTTAATAATAAAATGACCACAATCTATACCAATCTATACTGAATCTATACTAATAAATCATCTTTACATAACCAATATTTCATAAGATACCGGGTGTTGCAATCTCTAGCCTAGGCTAAACAAACATGGTTTCGTTATTTAGCAGTCGTCTTATGCAACCGATATATTATAATTCATAAAAATTTGCTCTAATTTTGTACCTCGTCTTATCTGACGGTCGCCTTATACGCCGAAATATACGGTAAATAATAATATGCTATTATTAAGGTATTAAAGGACTTAGTCAAAAATTTGAAAAAAAGTCCTAATCATTAATTCTTAGTTAAATACCATTCACGGCATGTTATGTAATAAAATAGACATTTATGGATTTAATACTCATTTTATCTGATAGATTTGAAACAGTTTCAAACAGGTTAGACTTGGCAATGAAATACGAATTAATAACTGATGTGAATTTCTGGTTAAATTTTTATAATCCTCCTCTTATTGGATGAAGAGTTTATTAATATTTCAATGGAATTGCAGAGTTCGTTCAACATTCAAGTCAATTTGTCGGAAATGGTGTTGGGTAAAAATTGATTTTAGGCACAAGTATAGACATCGTGACGAAATGCATCGGAAGTTCCGATTCGGAACACAACATACTGACATATCACAAAATAAAATTAAAAACACGTGAAAACATCAAATAAACAAAATTGATAGAATTCACATTACATCAAAGTAATAAACCCAAATTTAAAGAAAAATCAAACAATACAAGAACTATCACATGAAACCCACTCAAACATAACATAAATACATAACAACAGTAGATAAATTTGAATCCATGGCGATAAAAAGAAATATGGACGGAAATCAGAAAGTTTCCCACAAAATAACATCAAAAAGCAAATTAGAAATAAAATTTGCAATAAAAACAAATGAGAAGTCAGAACAATTCGTAAAAATGGCGAAATCCATCATGACCGCGAAACAACTTAACAAAGATAACAAAAAATAAACATTTAAGAATTAAAATTAATAAAAAGTAAAAGGAAATAACACAAAAGTACCAGAAAATAAGAATTATATATTGAATTTACCGAAAACAACATAGAATGTTCTGGGAAAAACCCATATCCATCATGGGGGCAAATCTAATTAAAATAAATAAAATATAAAATTTGGAAAATAAAATCAATCATAATTTACCAAAAATCGCCAATAAAAATGCAAAAAATTAGAATTCAAAATTAGATGGAATTAAAATAATTTTTTTACTGAGGCAATGCACGCACACATACTCGCACACCGAAATTAGGGTATATGTACTGATGCATTTTGGTCATAAATCAATCGTTACGTTATCGTAATTCAAAGCCTATTCTTGAGTAAATTCTTTTATTGATCCTAATATATTCCAACTTTGTTCAAAGTAAGGAAAGTTTTGTTTTATACCCTACATTTTTCTTTTCGGGTCCACAGCCAACTACATATACAAGATATACAGGTCCGTAAAGCAGGCACTTCGTGGTGGTCAACATGGATAGTGATTCTGGTGGGTATTGTTTATGTTTTACTCAATTATAATAAATAATAAACCACGGTTACAGCGAGCTTTTGGTTTGGTATATAAAGTATAAAGTATATCTGTAATAATCATTAAATTTTTTCGAAATCATAATCTCCTTCGTTCTTTCTCGTATACTTAATGTATTTATATTTTCATCTTAAGTTTTATGATTTGCTTTTTGAGGTTTATTTCATATAACTAGCGGAGTAGGCAGAAAGGAAGGGTAACGCAGAGGGCATAAATGCTCTTTCACCGGCTCGGCCACCTTGCATGCTCGCTAACAGTAGGACGACACTGATGAGAGCTCGTAGCAGGGATTTCGTATTATTATTTTAATGACAACCAACTTTTAACTTTTACTCTGATAACACGAAGGCAAAGATCTGGCACAGGAGTACGACATGGTCTGGCAGAAGTTGATATGAATTTTTTCAATATTAGACAAAACAATAAGGAACTTTTTACAAGTTTACCTTCACGGCAAAGACATGATGTAAACATATCCTCTAAGCAGAGTCACCGAAATCGCAATCATATCTGCCATACATTATGAGCCTCCACACCTAGAAAAGCTTTGTTTTTCTGCATTCTTTTTGGTATAAGAAACTGGAGAACTGGAGTAGCCTCAACGGTGGTGAATCTCTTTCTCTCGCATCAGACTTAGTGCAGGTCGACATAAGAATAGTAGCGAACCCATCGATCTGCCCAATCCACCAACAGCGACACTGACCAACGATAGTCAATTTCTTTTCCAGATCGTCATTGTCAATAGCTTTTCCCTGAGATACATCATAGTCAGGATATCAAGCCATTAGTTCGCATCATTGCAGCGAAGTTCTTCGGCAGGATAACTACGCGATTCCTCAATAGGTCCTCGAAATATTAGTACTGATTTTAGACCAAGAATACTACCGACATGTTTCAGACAGAGATTCCCAAAATTGCTAAATTCCACGATAATTTTACTGTGAGTTCAGATTTTATTTAGAAGTTTTCTTTGATTTTCTGTACAGGAACGACGGACCACTACCACTAAAACTGATCAACGCCCGGCGCAGAAAAACCTAAGTTCTATAGTTAGGTAGAGCTGACAATAATAATTTCCATCTAATCACCGCCCGTACAGATTATTATTCACAACTCTTAAATAAACAGACCGTGTTTTTTTTGCAAGTCTTTGGAACGAACCGTGATTTATGTGATTTAATTGTTGTTTATATTTTGGATTTTATCCAATAAAACTTATGATGATATTAATAGAATTTTTATTAACCTAATCAAATTCTTAATCACTCAATTTAATATTTATTTGCTTAAGATGATGTTCTTAAGTCGATTGTTACTTCCTTTATGTGATTTAGAACATTCACCTCCTGACATCGGCACAACGTAATCGCTATTGGGGACAGATTTTTTTATGTGCACAGACAAATTCCAGTCTACTGGTAGAACGAGGTTTATATGTCAGGGTAAAGCGAGGAATGATAGATAGGGCTGAGGATGGTGGCTATAAAGGTAAATCAGGTTTTTTGGTTCAGGAACGATTTCATTATGCAAATAGTCGGCAGTTCCTTCCACTATGATTATGAAATAGTGACCTCGCATCCGACCCTGAACAGATAACACACCCCACACATTTTAAATTTAAATTTGTCTACAACTCCCAAAGTCATCAGTAAACCTGGATACCCCTACGAACCGCCAGCTTACATCTTCCACACATTTTAAAAGGCCTCGTAGTGATCCTAACAGTGAACAAATCGACTTGATTGTCTCATAACATCTCTCTTTATTCTCATTTAAGAAAATGACGAATCTGCTCAAGCCGTGTTTCTCTTGCGCGGACAAAAGTAATAGAAGAAAATCACCTTTTAACAGAAAAGATCGAAGATCTGGAGGGGACATGGATCCCTCATCCAAGATAAAGGAACAATATCCGAAATCCTATTATCTGGAACATTGCAGGGATAGCCTAATCGCAGAAAACTGCGCATATCGGGCCTTGGTGCAGGAACAATCACAGGCCAAGTACCAAGTCTACACAGCAAAAGAATTAGCCACTCGTGTGTCAAGATTTAAAGCACTAGTCAACAATACCATCATTCTAATGCACCAACTCGTAACTGATTTTCTTCTTCCACCCACCTTTGCAGGTTCCTCATCTTTAACCCTATCGATGATAACCCCAGCTACGGTGTTAGACAACCTGTTTGCGGAGATAGAGCGAGATGGCTGGTGAGACCAGGCCCTTCCCGATAGTACATAGTACGTAGCAAGGAATAGAGACATGATTCTGAAAAGGATGCGTAAATGACAATACTGATTGAATAATGAATTTTAGTTGTCATCATTTGGTTTGTTTCTTTCATAGCGATGGCGAGATGGTCAGCGTAGAAGAGTGAGCGCTGTGAGCGATGCTCTAGTATAGCGAATGAGACTTTACTCATTGATCACGACGAAGAGATAACGACTAGGCGTAAGACCTTCCAACGACAGTCCAGGACCTGATAAAAAATAAAGTTAGAGTAGTGATACGGCAGTCGCTCACCTGTCCTTTTTATTTTCACTGACAGTGGATAGTACCAACCTTATTTTTGTCGGGCGCTCATTGATCGGCTTAACGACAACTCATGCATGTTTGAAGACTGAGACAGAACTGGTATCTGACCTATCCTTCTTCCTAATCAAACGCCAACATGATGACTGAAAAAGAAAGAAGAGTTCCAGGGTTCCAAGAGTTCCTACTTCCTTTTTAAAAAATGAATATTCTATATCAGTGTTTCCCAAACTATGGGTCGCGACCCATTTTTGGGTCGCGAAAGAATTTTTGGTGGGTCGCGATGACTAGAATAACTAGAGTTAAATAGAGTTATTCTCATTAAATAAACATTTATTTTAAAATTAATCTTTGTCATGTGGGTCGCAATAAAATTTTTGGCATGAAATGTCAAAAATTTGGGTCGTGATCAAAAACGTTTGAGAACCACTGTTCTATATAATCTGAAGCAATAGCAATATTACACAAATTCCAATTCAAAAGTTAACATTTTTATTAAATGGTAGATAAATGAATAAAACAGTTTAAAAACAAGCAAGATCGATATTAAAAATATTGTTTCTAAAGTAAATGTTTTTAAAAATTTTATCTTGTAATAATTTTAAAATTTTGAAAAACTTTTTATTATTATGACCTATTTTGAATAAATTATTTTCATTAAATCTTATAGCTATCTTTAATAATTTCTACGACATAAATTTCAACATTCTATTAAAATAATTAATCAATATTCTTGTAACTGATATATTTAACAGTTATCTATTCCTTTAAAAGAATAATATCTTTCGGTTCATTTAAAGAAAAAATAGTCATTTAATTATCAAAGTTTTATCGAAAGTTTGTTTAAATATTGTTTTTTAATTTTAAGTCATGTCTGAAGAAATCAAGCTAAAAAGGTATTATTTTTTAAGTAAATCAAAATTATTTATTATTTAAAGCATTAAGTCAGCGAGGGGCAGACGATTTTTTAATAAGAAGTGCCCATTAGTTAATGAAAACGACAGAAACACCATATTGATAACTAATGGTAGAGGAGGACTTACAAAAGAATTTTTAACTGATATGGTTTTTATATTATTAATTTAATTGCTAATTATATTAATAAATAGAAATTATTGAAAAGCCCTCTTGTTATGACTTATGAATTAAAACAGAAAATTGCATTATTTGAAGATACTACTCTGTTGAATAATTTATTCACAAAGTTTAATTCAAGTCTATTTATAATGGGGAGTCACTCTAAAAAGCGACCAAATAATATGGTTCTTGGACGAGCTTTCGATAATCAAATTTTAGACATGTATGAATTTGAAATTTCTGATTACGTTCCTATGAAAGGCAATTCAGTAAAATACTCTTATTAAAAATTTATCTTATTATAAAATTTTATTATAGTTAGATAAGTTCAATTTAGGTTCAAAGCCTATATTGATTTTTACTGGTTTCCCTAATGATAATGAAAACATGTCCAAGTTTTATCTAAAAACTTTATTTATTGGTAATATTCTATTGTATATGACAACATAATTATGTTTGATAGATATGTTCCGTGGACCAAAAATTAAGAATATTAACAGATGTGGAATTGATCATTGTATTCATTTTCAATCGGTAACCGACGAGAAAATTTTAATGACTGTTTGTAAAGTGAATACAGCAAAGGAAAATGAACGCCGGGTAGTAAAGGAAATTGTTGAAATCGGAGCTAGTTGTACAATGACACTACGTAGACAACACATACCAGATTCAGTAAATATTAAATTAATAGCATTTTGAAGTAATGTTAATTTTTGTGACTAGGATGTCTGGAAGAAATCTCTCAAGAAGCCAATTGCTGCTAAAGCAAAGAAACAGAAAAATGTTGAAAAAGACGTTTTTGGTAATGTTTATGGTCGGGTTCATCTGAATAGACAGGATGACGATAAATTATCCAAGCTGGTGTCGGATAAGTACCACAAAAAATTAAGGAAATCCCAAAGAGAAGTAGAAGAAATGGAAGTTGAATAAATAAAACAAAATGTGTTATTTATTTTATAATTATCTTTTTCTAATTTTATTGAAAGATCAATACAGATTTAATTTCTTCACGGTCTCCCGTTGGCATACTTGATCCCGTTCTAAAAATAAAAATATTAATTGAAAATGCTAAATAATTCAATGATAATATGTGTAGTTTTCATTTAATAGTTCTCAGTATTGTTTATTTAAAAAAATTGAATGGTCTTGTATAAAATATCTCCTAAAATGAATTTCTGGTTTATATTAATGTCTTTATTTTCCGTTCATGATATACGGTAGACCGGATTCCAAATCCTTTGTTTAAAATTTTTTTGAAATGCTGTTAACGTATAATTTGGAAGGCATTTCTGTTTACGTTTTTATCGTTTTATGTATATTTTTAAATGAATTATCGGTAAAGAAATTTTGCTCCGGTTTACTTAGCCTTTTGGACGCAGTAAAACAATATGTATTATATATTACCACAAAAATCCACGTAGTCTGTGGTTAGTCACGAAAA
>CAUHTR010004530.1:0-35531 GCA_959609185.1 Schmidtea polychroa | reverse complement strand
GGTATAAATAATATCTTGATCCAAAGGCTGTAGCAATGAAGTGGTATTAGGAGGTAGAAACACTATTTGGACATTAGGATGACATAAGTCTTGCGGGTGACCTGGCGCATTATCTACTAGTAATAGCGCCTTGAAATCTAAATTATTGCGCTTTAAATAACCTTCTATCTCTGGAACAAAACTATTTAAAAACCAATTTCAAAATAAATTAGCAGTTACCCAAGCTTTTGAATTTGCTTTCCAATATACCGGTAAAGCGTTTTTATTTATGCCTTTAAGTGCACAGGGATTCAAAGATCTATAAATTAGCATGGGTTTTGTCATATAATCTCCCGAGGCATTACTGCACAAAAGTAACGTTACACGATCTTTTGATACCTTAAATCCAGGTGCAGTTTTTTCATATTTTGATATAAATGTTCTATTTGGCATTTTTTTCCACCAAAGCCCAGTTTCATCGGCGTTAAAAACTTGTTTTGATGTGTATCCTTGCTCTTCAATTATTTTTTTAAACTTTTCTGGATATGAACTGGCAGCTTCATGATCTGCTGATGCAATTTCACCTTGAATTTTTATATTGTGAAGTGAAAACGCTTTTTAAATTTCTCAAGCCAACCTTTACTGGCTAGAAAATCTGGGTTCACAGAAGATTATCCATTTTGTTTAAGATGGTTATAAATTTTAAGAGTTTTTTGCCTAATTATATTACTGTCCAATGGAATCTTTACAGCTATCATCCATCCAAATGCTAAGTGCTTTCTCCATTTTTTCAATTATTGGCACACGGGGACGAGCTGAAAACTTTGCGGATTTCGAAGATCCTGCAACAACAGCACTCCTAATTTCCTTCTCAATTTTCTTAATTGTGCGGACTATCGCCTCATTTAAATTTAGGGTTTTTGCAATGTGTGATGCTTTTTCTCCTTTTAGCAGACGATCTAAAATTTGTATTTTTACTTCTAAAGAAATAAACTTTCTCTTCCGAATTGTTTTTATATTTTCACCAGTTTAGGACTGAAATTTATTTTTCAAAAAATAGTCTTACTTAATTACAAAAAATTAACTCCTTATTACCTTTAAAAATTTAATAAAATCGATTCCTTTTAAATTAAAATTTATTTAAATATTTTTGTTTACTATTTCACAATTCCACACAATATTTTTTTCTATTTTACAAAATATGGTCTGCGCTCTTGCGATGGGCTCCACAAAATGCTAAAATATATGTTATTACAAATTTAAATGTTACAAAAAGAATTCATAACTATTGGATAAAAAAACACCTGCATAGAATTTTTAAATTTAGGAATCCAGTCAGCATACTGAGATTTTTATTTGTAACAGTGAATTTGTGTACATACACAAAAAATAAATTAAGACTTGCATTCTTGAAATAATAAAATAAGGGTATTCCTAAATTGTATTTTATTTCAATATTATAATTTTTTTAGAAAAAAAATAGTGTTGTAGAAGTACCGTGTTATAAGAGGTTTTCGGAAATTTTTTTAATCGTGTTAGAGTGAAATCATGTTGTGGGATACCGTGTTGTAGGAGGGATACCTGTATTTAAAGATTTGATCAAATTGAATTATTCTTGTTATAATTTGCGTTCTTGGTAGAATATATTAAATGTAAATGTAAAAAAACTTAATTATAAAAGTAAAAAAAAGTAATAATAATAATATTAATTATAATTAAAATTTATTAAGATTTAAACCGAAGAAAAAAAATAATTAAATAACATAAGTAATTAAAATAATTAATTAATAAATTTATAATAAAATAATTAATTAATAAAATGTAATAAATTAAATATAATTTAAATTAACAAAAAAATTAATAAATTAAATTAAAATGACTCAATTGACCTATATTTGATCTTGACATATATCATGACATTGAACTTGAAAGCAGGTTGGAGTCCTTACTATATACTACTACTGTTTCTAATTTTGGTAATTTTTCCAGTTTTATTTCTATTTTTAGTATTTAATTTGTTTCTATTTTAACATTACCTATATCTTCAGTAATATTTTACTTCTTCAATTATTCCAGACCAAGGGGCTATCCCTAACATATATTAAAATAAAAATTTATCAATCTGAAATTACAACATCATCTATATCAATATCATTCTCATCATCCACATCTGATTCATCACAATCATCAAAGTCTGGACTCATTCCCTCTGAAAATACATGGTCAACATCTGGAACATCGACTCCTAAATAATGTCATATGCGAGACTGGTATTAGGTCCCACCCATAGTCTCTTGTCATCGTTGTTCGACAAGGTCATTTTATTATTCTTAAAAGTAAAGAGCTGGTGGTTATGGGTCTCCTATCCTTGTTTGTGGCACCGTGTATACTATGCTGTTGCTGTAGCAGTCTAAATAAGACTGGTGCCCTGTCTCAGTATTTAACAACTTAACTGCTTTAGCCGTAAGTGTTGCCTTATCTCCTAACCTTGTGGGCGTAAGAAAACCCATTCACTATAACGCAGCCTTTTACTTTCGTTCTTAAATTTCCCTATTACCGAATCCAAACTCTTTGAATGCAAAAGGTGAGTAGGATCGTAAGTTGACGTATCTAAAAGGCGGTCTCTCATCATTGCCGGTAAAAGATTGTCAAGCTTACAGTGCTTTATCTCTAAGAAAAAGAAGTCAGTGTCGCCGGAAACGATATTTATGTTACATTTAAATTCAGTCCTATATTTGGTTAATTCTACATATTGTAAACTGGTACATCCGTAGTTTATACAGGTCTAGCACTGATTTTACGATGTAACTAGGCCTGTCTAAACATATAGAATCCTTATTCAGATGAGCAGCAATCAAGTCATTACTGAATTCTGATTGATTTCTTGAAAGTCGGTTTTGAAGCATATACAATCATCTTTTCAGCTGAATTGCATAGGCCTCAAATTCATCCGTTTTTTATCGTTCTCGACAGATTTACCGTACAAGCTATTGTTGAATAATTGGTAAAAATCTCTATATAGCTCACATGTAGAATTAGCTTTTGATGGTGTATTTGTATCTATGTAATTTTTAAAAATAGTAATTTCATATCCTTACTACAATCTTTCTTAATAGCCAGAAAAGTTTGAGCGTCTTGGTGAAATCCTTTCTACCACCCAGATTGAATACGGTTTTTAATATATTAATGAAATTTTTATATTGAGAAAACCGATATTATAAACGCGTCTTGAAAACCATTATGAACTTTTGTGGAAACAGAACACAATAAATCCAAAATGCACCTTTTAGTTTTTGGGAGTATGATAGCCATTAAGAGTACTGAGAAATATGAAATTTAATATTGTATTTAAAGACAGATTCAGAGTTGCGAGAAAGTTTCTTAATTTCATTGTGACCATTAAAATCGGAATCAAAAACTATTAATATCTCTTTATTAATCATTTTTTCTCATTTCCTTTTATCGGTGCTCCCAATTTCAGTTAGATCTACTTCAGATATTAAAATTTTTCTTGTCTATTAGTGAACAAAGACGTACAATATTAATATATCTATTATGATTTGAAAATTGTTTTGTGTTTAAAGATGTGCAAAAACTCTTGTAAATATAACATTTCCCTTAAAACCAGAGGTAAATATTTCTTATATTTTAAATCTCATAGGAACAAACTTAATAATATTGTCGGGAAATACAAAAATATAGGAAGTAAAACGTAAAAATTATGAATTGTTAAAAATTAATTAAAAGCTGATTAAATATTTAAAAAAGTAAAAGTCAATATTTTATCAAAAATTCAATTATCAATGAGCCGCAGTTTACTCAACGAAGAGCCGCATGCGGCTCTCAGAGCCGCATTTGCCCACCGTTGATCTATTATAAAGATAAAATTCAAACCACCAACATTTTTTCGTAATCCTCTTGAAAAAGTATGAAAAATGTACAATCACTCATGGAACTGTACAGGGGAACTCTATAAGCCACATACGTTTCGGTTCGGAGTTTCCGATTTATATTGCCCATTTTTGTGAACGTCAATTGTCGAACTACAGCAAAAGACCAAGATGAGGACCAATCGAACGACCGTAAACAAGACTTGTGCGACTGGAGACTAGCCCTGAACTACTCAAGGCGTAACCACAGACGATTTTTAAACATATTTTACAAAACAGTAGCGTTAGGAAACTTCAAATAATAATGTTGTCGTTACGTTATAATCAAATAATTAATAAATTAATGATAGATTAAAGGACAGTGAATTAAATTAAGAATATTCGGATTCTCAGGGGAGTCAAAACACCTTCCTTCCCCATCAGTCATATTTATGTTTTTCTTTTTTATTTGTTGCATATTATTTTTATTTTTTATGTAATTATTACATGAATAAGAACATTTCGAGACCTTTTTATCCTGACAAAAATTGAAATTTCATTAGTCTCACAAAATTTCCAAGAAAGGAAAACATATTAGAATTTCTGCAGATTTCTGTTTTTCTATTTATTTTTATTTTTTTTCTATTTCCCTGATTGATTGAACGATCGCTTTTTGTACCAGTCTTACCATGTTTAATGTGTTAAAATTTGTTTGATGTGTAATTGCTTGTGTTTCTTAGTTTATTAATTTTGTTTTATTTTTTCTTTTTGTTTTAATTGGTGTTTTTTAATAAAATTTAAATATCTTAGTGCTTTTTCTATATTATGTAGCTTCGCCTTGACAAATCACTTAGGTTTTTTAGGTTAATTACTCATTTTAGATCATTTTTAATTGATATTATTTCTCTCGAAATCTGAATAGCACGATTCAGCAATTACTTCCAATGTTCACAAATGCTTTTAAAACTAGTTTTACCTTATTACTTACCCGGCAGGTAATTAAAGGAGAGAATTTCAGTCAAAAGGCTGACAATATCTGACAAGTATCCATTGGGAGAAGTGCATTTAAATAAAAAGATAAATATCGTACTGATAATTAAAGAGAACCTCAATTTCTAATGTCAATGCCTTAACTTCAACCTGCTGATAGAAGCCTGTCCAACGCTCAAATATTATTTAATTCATATCAACTATTTGATATATTTTTGATATCAAAGAATTTTTTGAATGCCATCTTTTACAGATTTATTAGCGGCCAATTGAATAGTCAAAACGTTTGCCTAAATTAACTAAAAATAAATCAAACAGTTCTTCATGATATTATTATCTGATTAGATAATAATAGAATATAAAATTGATTGATCAAAATACATGCGTGATAACAATTTATGTGTGCGTGTGCGTGCGTGTGCGCATTATTCACCTGATACACAATTGGTTGTTATGTCAATTAGCATCTACACACACACAACGAATCAAAATGTAGACAAATGCCAATTGACTACATACATAATCATAATGAATACAATAGCAATCAAAATCAGTTCTTTGAATGTGGAATTTTTTGATTTATTTTGTGTTGATCAATACATATCAAGCTCAATATAATTTTTGTTTGTTTCCTCCTGGTTGTCGATTTGACGAATGTTGTTTTAATATTGTACCGAATTTCAAACCAGAATGCTACAAAATTCCTTCATGTTCCAAGTCTTTTGATGGGGATTGTTGTATGAATAGTCGCGTAGTTCAACTAAATTATGGATATATTTATGGTTCGGCACAATTACTTGATGATGAATATGGTTTTCGTGATAACGGAATTCGTTATTTAAATATGTTTCTTGGAGTACGCTATGCTCGCGCTCCAAGTAGAGAATTGGATTTGCGATTTAAAAAACCTCAACCAATGGAGAATAGTCAATTGAAAGTTCTTGCCATGGAATTCGGACCTTCATGTCCTCAGGATCCGAAATATTTAAGTCGTTTAATTAAACCAATAATGAGCGAAGATTGTTTGAATATGAATATATTTGTTATGAATGACACAAGAGTGACTGCCGGTAGACGAAACTTCTATCCTATTATGGTATTTTTTCACGGGGGAGAACATAAACATGGTTCAGCTTCATTATATCCAGGCCATATCTTAGGACAAGTTGGGATAATGGTCATAACTGTGAATTATCGATTAGGAGTTTTTGGATTCATGAGCACGGAGGACTCAAATGCTTTGGGAAATTACGGTTTATGGGATCAATTAGCAGCATTGCAATTTATTAAAACGAACGGAGAAAAGTTTTCTGGAGATATCAACAAAATAACATTAATTGGACATGATACTGGAGCTGCTGATGTAGCATTGCAAATGATGAGAATGGGTAATCAGCTATTTCATCGGGCTGTATGGATGTCCGGATCAGATCAAATGGTCGGAGGATTCGTTCGAAAACCCGGGGAAGCCAAACGCTATAGTGATGAAATCGGAATTCAAGTATGAATATATCTATTAAACTTTTTCTTTTATCTACTAATTTTATTTGAATTCTCTTTTCTGAATATATATAAATGTTCTCGAGTTTAGCGCTATGAATGATTTCGGGAGTGTTGAAATACTTTCGTGATGACAGGAAGGAAGTGTTATAGTTTGAGAAGTTATCTTTTTCTAAAATTAGTAAAATCTTTAATTTTTTCATCATGGATCTATTTTTATTTTCAATTTCTTTTATGATTTTGATAGCAATAGGCTTGTTTATAGTGTTATGGTTGATATCAAATTTTCCACAGTTACCTCCAACTGACTTGAAACTACTTTATTTAGACTGCGGATTTATACTAGGTAAAAGGCAGATGCCAAGAGAATTAGCTCGAGATACCGGATTGTCTGCAATGTGTTCTAGAGCATAGGTTCCCTACCTTTTTCGGGTGACGACCCCTCTTTATTAAAGACCCGCAATCCTGATACAATCTAAAAAAATTTTAATAAGGTAATGAAAAAACAAACAAAATAGATTTTTAGTATAACTTTATTTTATGTTTAATAATCAATTTAATGTGATGGTTGAAATTGCATTTTATTAATCATCCTCGCAATTCGCGGTTGGGTTTTTGTTAACGCCAACCTAATATTGTTCTCAACATTTAATTTATTTCTATCTTTCGTTTTTAAACGAAGAAGAGTTGAAAATCCACTCTCGCAGTGATATGTAGAAACGAATGGAACTTAAATTTTTATCAGCGAATCAAGTACCTCTTGCAGAGGAGTTGAAAGAGTCTTGCTGGCAAGGGCATACCGGTGAATCATTGGGGAGCTTGGGGAGCTAACTCTTTTACTTTTTTCTGAAAACCCGATTTTGACCCAAGAATAGATGGTTCACCGTCTGTACAAACTCCAGAGATATTTTTCCACTTTAATTATCCACTCTCAAAAACGTATTTATCTTCTCCAAAATATCTAAACTCTTTGTAGTAGTTTCAAGTCTACCACAAAATAGGAACCCCTTTTTTATAACATCTGAAGAAATATATTTCACAAAGATTAGCAACAGAGAACACGAGCTTATATCAGTTGATTCATCAATTTGGAAATAAAACAATGGCAAAACCTTGATTTCATTCAAAATCTGCTCTTTGACCTCTGCTGACATGTCTGATATACGCCGCTGAATAGTATTATCAGACAGAGATATTCGTCGCATCTTTGCTTCACTGGAATCCCCAAGAATTAACTTCACCATCTTCAAAATGCAGGGTTTGATGAGCTTTTCTCCAATTGTGTGAGGTTTCTTTTGCTTGGCAATTTCCAATGCGACTTCGTATGATGCTTGCTCTAACGCTGTGCTCTCTTACTGAAAACTTCCTGTTTGATCAAGTCTCTGACGTTTGCAACTAGTTTCATACCGACGAAAGAACTCAAAATATTTTTGAGTGTGTTCTGAATTTTTCGGCTCTAAGTGACGTTTCATTTTTGAAAATTTCATAGACTCGTGACTAAGAACAACTTTGCATAATACACATTGTGGTTTTTCTATTCCATTACTAATCAAATTAGTAAAGCCGAATTTGAGATATTCTTCTGCTGGAAAAAGAAAAACATTACACTACGTAAATAATAATGTATCTGAAAATTAAACGAATGCAATATTGAAATTCTATGTAAAAGGTTATAAGTTATAACTTATAACTGTTTTTTAAGACACACCCATGTATGTATGTATGAAGTGTTTTTGAAAATGAAACAAACGCAAACGCACATGGCAACCGAATTTTCTTAACAACAAATCCAACACTGAATAGGCTTGTAATGGCCAGTGTTTAGAGATAGTGAGTACTTAGTTTTGTAGAACTTTTAAGTTTGAAATTTGTAGGTTTTTAGCTATTTCATATCTGAAATAATATCAAAGTCAATAAAAATTTGTTTTTTTCAAACCAATACTGACTGCCTTGTTGATTAGTCTGTGTTGCAAGGTGAGACCGGCTCGGACCTCGGTGTATCTGGTAAAATGCGACATCTGTGAGTCTGTAAATGTACCCAATCGACATTTATTTTAATTTTATAGTATTAATATTAAATTACTCTAACTTCAAAACATCTCAAGAAACATCCATTGTAGTGAATATTTAATGTTTTTAGTTAAAAGTATAAGATAGCGATCCCAGAGAATACCCGTCACGACTCATAGGTTGGGAACCTGTGTTCTAGAGAGTGTTCTAAATCGATTCCAACATGAAATTAAAACTAGATTCATTCTTTTTAATCTTTTGAACTTTATAACATTTTTATAACATTTTCAGTTTTGTCAAGAGTGAGGATTTGAATCCTATTAGCACAAATTACTCTAATCTAGTAAATTCTTATGATACTGGTGTTGATAACAAAGAACTGTTCACTGAAATTTGTGACTGTCAAATGCTACTTATTACGAGAGATAATGCTTTACCATCGCCACTCTTGGATCTTATTTCCTTTATTGGATCTTATGGTGATGATATTCTTCAAAATGTACGAATTGTTCTGCAAATTCTTTTAACAATTGCAGTATCAATGACTATTTGTGAGCGTTCCTCTAGCTACCTTAAGCCAGTGGTGAGCTATAGGAGGCTGGGGGGGGAGGTTCGTGCGAGCCTTTTATTAAATTAATCTATGATTTGCGAGCTCATTGTTCTTTTTGGTAACTATTTTTCAAAAAGAAAATATAATACCTTAAAATCATTTTCATTACATACATTTGTAAAGCGACGATTTTTGTGTAAAATAAACCATTTAATTACCATTTATTTTGTTTTTTTATATGTCAGTCGCAGTGACACATTACTAGGGGTGACACTTTACTAGGGTACTAGTTCATACGATTCTCGAGGAAAAAAAAAGTGAGCCTCTTGTTAAAAATTTCATAGTTCACCTCTGCCTGAAGCTAACTCTCTCATGTCTAAAGGCAAATGAGAGAAAAGAAAGCACTTGATAATATAGAATTTTGTTTATTCATAAAAAATTTGCAAACACGAAGGCGAGAAAAATTAATTTTGCATGATGATATTTTGAAATCTGCGGTCGGTAACTGTTGGTATTGTGGCTGCAACAGTTAAAATTTATTTAACTTAATATGACTGTTTTATTATTGATAATAATATGTATGAATTTTTAATATTGACTATACTCTTGTTTTCAATGATAGCGGGGAATGGGCACAAAATTTACATCTAGCCGTCGGTCGTCGGATACCCTTGCTACTTTACTGATATTTATTTAAACTTGTTAAAATCATTTTCTAATGTGTTTCATTCGTTCAAAGTTTTCAGCTTTCAAAAGAGCCTCAAAATAAACTTTGCTTGTGTTTATAAAATATTTAGTAACGTTTCTTGTTTTATTTTTCATTCATTTTCAATTTATAAATCAATATAAGACGAAATATTAACCGATAGTTAGAAAAGAAAGAAAGATAATTGAGATATAGGTATAGATTACCTCCTGAGACATAGTAGATATTCAGATAAATTATGGAATAATAATATCTTATCTCTGTTATACAACTATTAAACTATTCTTGAAAACCAAAGACGAGTGCTTGATATTCTCGTCTGTAGGCCCATCTTATGGGCCCATGAAAGCCTGGTGGATCTTTAGATTTTTCTTTAATGAGTTCCTTTAAGATAGTTCTTATATTTCCTTCAACTGTAACTGAAAAGAGAATATTAATATCATTAAACGGTGTTTGTAAATTGAGATGGAAATTAGTATAAATTATAGCAAATTCTGGATTATCTAGTGGATTCTGTAATTGATAATTATTAGGTTGGCTGCAGTACTGCAAATTCAAAGGCATTTGTCGATTGTTTGGCAAAAAGAGAATTTTTAGAACTGGCTACCGCTGCAGAAAAAGTAAAAGTTCAAGATAAAGACTGGAGAAGTTTAGCTTGGTCACCAAGAGTTGATATGGATTTCATCTCAGACTATCCTAAAAATCTACGTGAAAAGGGTTTATTTCAAAGAATGAGAGTACTAATAGTATTATACTTATTCTGTATTTTTTCATTATAATTTTAGGTTATTGGCGGTTTAACAGAGGAAGATGGCTCATTTGTTGTCGAAGAAATATATAAAAATTACACCACTGGAAACATAACTATTACCGAAATGAGTAACTTGATTGACACAATGCTAGAAGAAGATACAGCTGTTGATCGCAAGGGACTATTGAACTATGTTTTGTTTGAATATACTTATTGGCCACAGTCAAACAATAATTCTATGAGATTGAAAAAGCTAATCGACATGTGGACTGATCGCAGAATTGGATCAGGTCTTGATGCGTCCTTGAAAAGTCAATGTGATATATTGCCATATAATAATTGGACACAAATGTATGTATTCAAATACAGAAGCAGTGCAGATCCTAAATGTAAAGTTTTGGGAGCATATCACGGTTCTGAGTTGCAGTATCTGTTCGGATTTCCTTATTTGAACAATTCAGATTGGAGTAAAGTCGGTTTGAAAAGTCCAGGCTTTTTCTATGAAAGATTGGATATGAATATGACTGAATATATGCTCTATATGTTTTCCAATTTTATCATTCACGGCAACGCTACCCCCGATGTTATTCGCAATCTCACCTGGGATACATATCGGCCAAATAATCGAACATACTTTTTACTAGATCTCCACAGTGAATTCCAATATGATTTTGAACTTTATCAAGATTACAGAATCTATAAATATGGTTTCTGGAACTTTATGTACGAGAAACTGCTGAAACGATTCCCGAAATTTTCAACTCCATTTCCTACACCTCAGTATTTAGAAAAATTGAAAGTTTCCGCATTTTCCATGATTGGTATTCTCGTGGTGCTCATCTTACTCCTGTTAGTATTGTCAATTGTTTTAGTGAGAAAAAGAAGAGAGTTACGATGAAAAATTTGTTTTTCTCATGCAATTAAGACTGTGCTTTTAAAATATATAGTAACATAATCTAAAAATTCTGACATACACTGGAACGCCACTGTAAATATTTGTAGATTAAAATTTTGAATTTTGAGTTTTAGTTTTTATCATTTTAGCGTGATCCGCATGAGATATAAAAATTAATTGTGAATACATAAAAATGTTTCTTTTTGGTTGTGAGGATGTAATTTAATTAATTAATTAAAGTGATTCATTAAATTAATTAATATTTTTAACAATTTAATAAATAATAAATAAATTAAAGATTATGTGAATGAATGTTGTTGTTTGATGCTGTTTTTTGAATTCCTTATTTTGATACATTACTGCTTTGAAGTTGATTTCATTAAAACTGTTGAGTTATTAAAAAATTGTTTCGGTAGGTAACTTTTATATTCGATTGATAAAAAGCCCCAACACAATAAATTTATTTCTTAACCCAATGGTCTAAGTCAGTGTTACGCAAACTTTTTTGCTTCGCAGCACACTAAATTGAAAAATAATCATGCGGCATAACTTTCCCCATCGTATGAAATGTTTTTGAAATTTCAAAAAAATAACTTAAATAAGTAATTCGTGAAATATTTTTATTCAAAGGAAGCAAAATATTTTATTTCCATGATATTTGGTAGCAAGTTTTTGAAAACAAATTTTCGTCAATCTTGACTCAATGTTTGACAAACAGACTCGCATTTCCGCATCCACCATCTGTAGTCGCTTGCGTCATTAATATCTTCAGACATATCTTTAATTTTGCGTGAAATTGTATCTGCTGACAAGGGAATTGACTTCATATTTACAGCAGCCTCGGAGCTAATCATGGAAGCAATAGCAATTTCTAACGCTGGTAAAATAATATTCTCAGCGTCAGTAAGTCTGTGCCTTTTTTTCTTAGCCAAAACTTTGGGCAAAAAACGTTAGTAAATTTAAATATTTGACAAATGCTGCGCGGCACACCATTTGCATAACACTGGCCTTAGTTAATTGTTTAAATAAAGATATTCAAAATCGATACTACAATTCTTTCTAAAAGACTAGACTTTGTAAAAGACTTTTCCTATATGAAAAACCTTCACAATAACTAATACGAATCTGATTTGGCACAAAAATCCAACATTACTTAGTATATTGACTCAATATTTCTTCGAATATGCGAGGTTGACAAAAAATTAATTCCAACATAAATGAAATCAATAAATCCATGAAATTTTAAACACAAAACAATTAATATATATAGATAATTATAATTGAACTTGTTTTACTTAGTGAACGTATATTAACATTGTTTACAGCGGGTTTTTAGAAAATGTAACAGTGAGTCTAATTTCGGTGCATTACTTGTGAGGAAGACAGAAAAGAAGAGCATCATTAATCAGCGGTACGAAGCCATGGAAATGGAATGCCATGCAAGGCCACTATTTATAATTGGATTAAATAGTTTTCATTTGGCATTAACATGTGTTTGTTAAAGAAAAAATGGATGACAATAGGAATTTAGAAAGAAGAAAATCAAAAAATTCAAGATTATTGTGAAAAAAGAGACGAATTACCTACAGAGAACAGTCAACTAGACTTATTGTAAGCAGAGACTATGCAGAATATGCTGGATAGCATAGGAATCCAAAAATGAGGCAGTGGATTCGTCCAATGTTTCATGTTAGCAGAGATGTGAGGAAAATGAATGCAAGCATTTTAAGAAAACCTGGGGTTCTTTCATGTTTTTGGACAGAATTTTTAAAAATATTTAAACGGAGGACGATACACTATTGAGTAAGCATGAATCTCCCGAATGAGTGTTTCTAGGCGAAAGCCACAAAAAATCTTCGTTGAGGGATATCTCGTCAAAAATCTATCGTGTTCAGTATGTTTTCGGATGCAAAAGATATGATCAAGACTGACTTAACTTGGAGAATCATCGATTCTCACTACTACCATGTACTGGTCATTAGCGTGAAAATAGCTTTGCCCGTGTTTCAAGATCTCTATCTCTTGCATTACAACGCACCAGTTCACAAAGGTCACTGAACTGTGAATGCGATCGCTAAAAGGGTTTCGTGATGGCTTCACATCTTTTTCATAGGCGTGATTTAGCTCCCAGTGATTTTTCTTGTTTAATTACTTGAAGAAACATTTACAAAGGCAAAGAACTGTTTCGAAAGAGGATCTCATCGTACTAGTGGAAGATTACCTCAATGAAAAGGATGCAAGTTTCTTCAAAAATGGTCTTTTTTCATTGGTAAATTGATAGGCAAATTTCCTGGAAGCAAACGTTGGTCACATTAAGAAAATGAATCTATGTGTTTACCTATATAGCTAGGTTTTTGTAAATTAAATGGTAATATTAATTAATTTACTTTTCTTATAATGAGCATATTCTCATCCATCAACTCTTATTAGTGCAATTTTCTGAAGGAAATTAAATCATATTTCAATAATTAATCTGGCCCCTGATATCGATTATTATCAAATCTAATTTTTATTCATTTCTTACTCAATGCCAAATAATTAAGAAAAAAGAATTTTACTTCATTATAACAAAAAATTGATTCATTTAATTAAAACAAAATAATTTTACTTCATTAAAACAAAAAATTAAATCATTTCATTAAAACAAAAAATCATTTTTATTAAAACAAGCCATTCTTTATACGTATTTATTGCGTTATCGTAAAATTCCATCTATGAACTGATATGCATCGAGATGACAAATAGATCACTGTGCACACGATTATCACGATCCGCGAGAATTCACTCATTAATCAATCAATATAAATATATATTATTGAATAAAATTCAAAATCTACTTCGATTTGTTCACAGCCAATCCTGAAAAGTGCAAAGCAATTAAATTCTAGAAAATAATCGATCAACGCACATTCACAGCCAGAAAGTTCACATCAACAATGCCAATCGATAGACAATAATATAAGAACATTATAGCAAAGAGAGTTAATAAAACAGCCATAATATGTGACAAGGAAAGGCAGCACGAAGAGAATAAGAATAATATCGATAGCTAAATAAAAGAGAGTTAACGAATAAGAATATGGTGAAATCGGACCAATTACGATCAATTAATCTGTCCAATGGAATGCGAGAGATCGCGAGAGATTGATTCAAATAGAGGAAATGTATGTGTATTTGTGCTTGTTGTAGGGGTCAACTTGCATTAATGTGAATCGCAACGTGTCGATCATTCTTCGTAGCTTTTTGTTTTCGATCGCCAATTGGAGGTTTTGTTTTCGCAACTCATCGATTTGCTCGGAATTCAACTCGGTACTTGCCATAGTTTGTTGTAATCTCCGTTTCTCATCGGATAATCTCTCATTTTCTCCTTCAATTAAAATAACTTTGTCAACATCCTGTTTCAATTTATCGCAAGTCTGGCGCAATATTTTGTTGTGCGCTTTCAGCTTTATGACTTCATTTGTCAATTCTTGAACTGATTCATTCATCAAATCGTGTTCTTGACTATCTAGTTCTTTGAATTGATCTGATGACAATTTGCCACCTTTCTTGCGCAACAAATTCACTTGTTTCGTTAGGTCTTTGATTCTTTCTTCAAATTGACTCACTTGATCATCATTAGCTGCTCGGGTGATGTTTGCAATATCTTGAGCTTCAATTAGTTCATTTTGCATATTCTTTAACTTATTTTCTGCCTTTTCCAATTGTCTTTTCAACTCCTCATTCGTTTCCAAAGACTCATTTAATTGTCGCCGAGCATCGACTTTTTCTTTCTGTAAGTCAAGCATTTTCCATTTTTCATCCTTTTGATTCTCTAGAGTCAAATTATTATTATCATCATTATTATTATTATTATACTACTAATAATAATAGTATAAAGTGATCATATCTTTTTAGCAGCATTAATTATGATATTAAACAATTGAATGATAATATAAGCCTTTTACTCAAAGTATAAATTGAATAAAATGAAATAAGTTCGATTATAATAATCATTATCAAATAATGATAATAATAATAACAATATTAATAATAATAATAATAATAATAATAATAATAATAATAATAATAATAATAATAATAATAATAATAATAATAATAATAATAATAATAATAATAATAATAATAATAATTGTTTCGACCAGTCAGAGGGGGATTGCCTGACAGACGCGAGAAGTAGGTTTATTTTCATTTTATGAATTTTTTATATATTAATTTGTAGAATAATAATTGTTTGACTGAATCAATCGATTTATGTTTTCTGGAATTGTGGATTTTTTGAATGGATTTTGAATTCTAAGTTTTGTTGGGTTAAATGAATTGATTTGAACTCGATTGGATTTTTTTGTATTCTGAAATTTGAAATATGGAAGATAATGAATGCTTGAAATTTCGTATTTCAATGAGCAATATAGCGAAGATTATTAATGGAAGTTTATCAAAACGATTGGAAATCAACGATTTAATTTCTGTAAATCATGAAATGACAGAAGAGGAACTCCAAGATATTTTTATGAAATTTCCCCAAAAATTTAAAGATATTTGTGAATTATCTGAAATCATTTATGACATTAGCGATAAAAAGATAAGCTTGCTAACTTATGAATATGATATTCTATTTAATCGCGCTCCTAAAAAGATCAACTCAATTCAGATGTTTATTCGCCAAAGTGTTGAACAATTATCCAATGTTTCCAATTCAATCATGGCTCAATCTCAAGTTATTGGGTTGATAAACAATGGTTGTGTAAAAACAGAGCGTGTGATACGATCAATTACAGAAAGATTCTTTTGACTTGTTTTAGACGAAAACAATAATAATAATAATAATGATAATAATAATAATAATAATAATAATAATAATAATAATAATAATAATAATAATAATAATAATAATAATAATAATAATAATAATAATAATAATAAAATAATAATAATAATAATAATGATAATAATAATAATAATAATAATAATAATAATAATAATAATAATAATAATAATAATAATAATAATAATAATAAAATAATAATAATAATAATAATAATAATAATAATAATAATAATAATAATAATAATAATAATAATAATAATGATAATAATAATAATAATAATAATGATAATAATAATAATAATAATAATAATAATAATAATAATAATAATAATAATAATAATAATAATAATAATAATAATAATAATAATAATAATAATAATAATAATAATAATAATAATAATAAAATAATAATAATAATAATAATAATAATAATAATAATAATAATAATAATAATAATAAAATAATAATAATAATAATAATGATAATAATAATAATAATAATAATAATAATAATAATAATAATAATAATAATAATAATAATAATAAAATAATAATAATAATAATAATAATAATAATAATAATAATAATAAAATAATAATAATAATAATAATAATAATAATAATAATAATAATAATAATAATAATAATAATAATAATAATAAAATAATAATAATAATAATAATAATAATAATAATAATAATAATAATAATAATAATAATAATAATAATAATAATAATAATAATAATAATAATAATAATAATAATAATAATAATAAATAATAATAATAATAATAATAATAATAATAATAATAATAATAATAATAAATAATAATAATAATAATAATAATAATAAATAATAATAATAATAATAATAATAATAATAATAATAATAATAATAATAATAATAATAATAATAATAATAATAATAATAATAATAATAATAATAATAATAATAATAATAATAATAATAATAATAATAATAATAATAATAATAATAATAATAATAATAATAATAATAATAATAATAATAATAATAATAATAATAATAATAATAATAATAATAATAATAATAATAATAATGCTTACCTTGCTTTTGAGCCTCCATCAATCGGGTTCTTAGAGATTCAATTTCTTTCTCCAATTCCTGAATTCGTTTATTTTTGCCAGTTTTAGGATCCATTCTATCAACATCAGATTCTTCATCTTGATTTTTGTTTGGTCGATTTGATGAGGAATTTTTCATGAGTTCGTTAATTTTCTGTCGATCCATTTCTCGTTCCTGGAACATTGGGAAATTATTCAGTATTACAACAAATTCATTACAGCAATTGTGTCATCCAGTTTCATTTGACTATCGATCAATCTTTCAATTACATCTTCTTCCTTTCTTCGACTTATTTGCAATTGATCTTGCAGCTTTTGTTTATCAGCAACAAGTTGAGAATTTTGAGTATTCAATTCCTACAATTTTCAATCAATCAAAAATGATCTATATTTTCTGCATTACACCTTTAATTTTTTCTTGTTGAAATCCAATTCACCTAACTGTTGCTTCAATCTTATCATTTCCTGCTGCATTTCTTCATTTTCTTTTATCTATCAAATATAAATTATTACATTATCTCGATAAGTGCTTTCATGAAAAGCTTTAGCACCTTTTCATCCGCTTGCTTTAGTTTCTGCAAAGTTTCCGGCGTCATAACCGGGACAGACGGGTCTAATGGCTTTTCCGTTTTCAATCTCGGTCTGTATCTGACTACCAATACATCTTCTTCATTTCTGTCTGACGTTCCACGCATACGTTTACTGGAAAAAATAAGTTTCATTTAAATAATAATAATAATAATAATAATAATAATAATAATAATAATAATAATAATAATAATAATAATAATAATAATAATAATTGAGTAAGGCAAATTCATTTAACAAAATTTTTATTTTTATTATTTTCATACCTCTCAAATCCCTTCGGAATGTCAATTCGTTGCGATTATGACAAAATGATTGATATTGGTAAATGAATTCATCAATGTTTTCCCATAACCACTGTTCGGGTAGAACTAAGCCTATTGGCCTTTTAGCAAAAAAATCATATTGAATAGATCGCAATAATTATACAGGGTGGCACAGAAAAAGTGAAGCAAAGAAAAAACTCATTTTAACATGATTTTTTAAAATACATTTGAAAAATCTTAAAAGATTTAAAACGAAGTCTCCATCTATTTCACATTTATTAATTAAATTTCAATGTGGCCACCCTTGGCTTTGACAATGGCCATCAATCTGCGTGGGAATGCTTCACATGCGGCACGCACCTGCTCTTCAGGTATTTCAATCCAAATTTTCTGAAGTAAGCACTTAAATTTATCCAAACTCATTGGTTTTAGATTATTTAGACGCTGTTCCATTAAGGCCCACATACAAAAGTCCAAAGGATTTACATCCGGAGATGATGAAGGCCATTGTTCCTTGCTAATGAAATCAGGCAAATTTGACTTGCACCAGTTCTGAACTATTTTAGCGGCATGTGCGGGCGCAGAATCCTGCTGCAATACCCATGGATCATTTCCAAACAATTTAAAGGCATTCGCCATCACATGACGTTGTAATACTTCTTCTAAATAATATTTAGAATTAATTTTGACACCCTTTTCTATGAATTTCAGAGGCAAACGACCCTTTTTGGAAATACCTCCGTAAACCATCACAGAAGGACTTCCTTGGAAACGCTGGACCGTGCGGCAATGACTAGGGATATCGGTAATTGATGGCGAGTACACTCGATCATTTTGAGTATTGTGTGACTGTTGGAGGACGAAGAGTTTTTCATCAGTAAACAGGATTACTGATTCAGCGTGCCGAGATAATAAGTCCTTACATCTTGTGACTCGTTTCTTTTTATTTGTGTCGGATAAACCATGAACACGCCGTTTCTTGTAAGGTGTAAGTCCAAGGTCTTCTTTAAGAACACGAGATACAGATATTCGCGATATTCCAAGACTCTTTGCCATCTTTCTGGCCGACTGGGCTGGTTTTCGGCGAATCCGTTCACGGATAACTTTAACTAGCCTGGGAGTACGAACGGTCCGGCTTCGACCAGGTTTCTTTGGTGGTACAACTGTGCCGGAATCTTTGTACCTTTTTAAGGTTCTGTATACCAACGAACGGCAAATGCCCTCTGCTTTCGTTAACTTTAAAAATTTCCGATTGATGCTTTCCCTCCAAAAATAAATTTAAAATTCTTTGTCGTTTGAATTCCAATGCCATTAACTTAAATTTAAGGAACCGCTCATATTATAATTAAATATTAAAATATTAAAACAAACTCAAATATTAAAAATTTATATAATTGCGCAAGCTATATCATTAGGCAAGAAAAAATAAAGTAGTTAAACTTGTGCTTCACTTTATCTGTGCCAGATGCAATTCCATCCGCCGGTGGAATAGATTTTGAAATATATGCATATAAATGTCTATAATATATTTATTTGCATAGAACCAACGATGTATGAGATGAACCTTGTAAAGGAATAGCATTAGCAGCAAAACATATTTTGATAACTTCAAAAGAGGCGAACAAATACGACATAATTCATGGACATTTTTTCCAAAAAGTTCCAAAAACTGAATTCGATTATCCAACGAATTCAAACAATTGCAAACATAAATCACAAAAAATCCAATTAAAAATCAGTGTCCGCGTCTGTATGTGCACACATACACGAATATGGATTAACTACAACTCAGCGCACACAGACGCGAATATGGATTAACTACAATTCAGTGCACACAGACGCGAATATGGATTAACTACAATTCAGTGCACACAGACGCGAATAAGCCAAAACAAAAAGTAAAAGGCACAATCAATCGAAACAATAATAATAATAATAATAATAATAATAATAATAATAATAATAATAATAATAATAATAATAATAATAATAATAATAATAATAATAATAATAATAATAATAATAATAATAATAATAATAATAATAATAATAATAATAATAATAATAATAATAATAATAATAATAATAATAACAAGAAATGCCAAGAAATATGAAAACTCGCAACTAGTCTACTATTGGGATTTCACAAAGCTTGTAATGTTTATATTATTCAAATATTTTGTTATTTCTCAATGTACTTAGTTATAGTAATTGCTCAAAATTGCTTATTATATAAGTATACTATCATTAATTCCGAATTATTAAGATTGGAACAACAACTGAGGTATGAGATAATGATGGATAAAAAAATAGAAAACTAACGGTGTTATAAAAAATGTATGACACTGATGAATAAGATAACAGAACGGTAAATTGTTAAAACCTTAAAATATTCCCAAAATAGCAAAAATATTTTTTCAAATAATACACTTAATTATATTTTTTGCATATTTATTGAGAATCGAGACTTTATAATTTATCAATTTTCTCGAGAAGAAACACTACAGTTGACCATAAAAAACAAATATATAGAGCGTCTAGAAAAATATTCCAAGTGAAAAATTATTAATATAGTTTCAATTGAAATACATTCAAGATATGCAACTCAAAATAAATTATTGCACGTGGTGTTCAAACTAAAAGCCTTTCTGGTGCAGATATTGATAACATTGTAGTTTTACTGAATTGCGAACATCATAAAACAATTATTTTATGACAGATGTGTATTCATCGATTATTAAAAGATTTGAGCGATAAAAATAATCTCCGTGAAGTCCCCAAAGTAAAAGATCCAATGGCATAAGGTTTCATAAATAAGGAGGAGATTTGTTACTACCTTTTCACCAAATTTTCATCTATATGGACCCCATACAATTAGAGTAGTGGAAAGTTTGCTGTAAATAAAAGTGATTAATTGGAAACGTGTCGGAACATGGAGAAATCCTGAAACAGAAAATTATTTCAAATTTTTTGAGATGTCTTCAATCAACAGTAAACAAAAAATCAAATTGAAGATTTTAATAATATCACTATAAAATATTTAACTTTCTCAAATATATCAGTTTTTTCTTCTTTTCAACTCAAGTTATCGAGTTTTATGTTATTTGATGACAATATACACCTAATTCTGTTTTTACGCGATAGATACGTTCCCCGAAAATACGCGTAAAAAAAATCGCGTAAAAAAAGATATGGTGTCCATATGAAAGTAGAGGATTGGTTCTTCATTTCCAAAATCAACTAAAATAATGTGATTAAAGTATACAAATTCATGGTTTTTACGTGTTTTATACACTTTTTATTTATTTAAATATATATTTATGAATAAAATAACGACAAACGAAAAAAAATACTAATTTAACAAAAAAAATTCATTATTTAACAAAAAAATCATTTTAGTAAAACAAAAAGTGGCAAAATATATCATTAAACATATTTTTTAATCGCGTTAAATCAAATCAAATCGCGTAAAAACAGAACGAAATAATTTTTTTGAATCGCGTTAAATCAAATTCGCGTAAAAAAAGTTCGCGTAAAAACAGAATTAAGTGTACCTTACTGTACAGATCATCAAATTAATACCACTAGCAGGGTTTATTAAAGTGATTTCGGCACTTTGTGGAATCATTTAATTTTACGTGACCATACACCATCAAGAAGAGAAACGAAGATAAATGCAATCAGAGACTTCAGAACTTTATGCCAAATTCATACTTCAAGATACTTTTCTGACTTTCCTGTCAGATTTTTGCATAAATTGAAACATGATTTATCTGGGCTTTTGAATATATCTAACTGAATTCATGTAAGCCTCTCAAAACCTAATAAAATTATGTGAAATTCTGAATTTGGAATCAATAACTTTTAATATGCTAAACATCCTTTCATAGATATTCAAATGTTAGAAGGCCTATGGTACATGACAGGAGTGGTCACGCATGAGGTACTCGAGAGCCAAATACAGGTTTTCCCAGTATTACAAAGAGCCACAACATATTGTTATCAGATCTCAATCGGAGCAACACAGTTCATCAAAGAGCCGCATGCGTATATAAAATACCAAATGTTGACAATCTACACCTGAGTCATCAAATACAAGATGGATGTTTAAGTAAGAAATGTTTGTAATTAAAAAGAATTTTCACGAAGGATAATTTTTGGACAAATAGGCTATTGTTACATTGTTCAGATCTGACAGCGCATTTCTCATAAACATTATGATGGTTACCATTAACTCCTATCACATGGATCGAGTCCTATTTTGTCTATGATAATTTTTGAAATAAAATTGAATAATTTTTCCATATTTTATCTTCATAATTAAGCGACATTTCATGAAAAAGCTTTACAAATGCAGTACCATATATACACACCATCAGAAATACTTAGTTAAATTTTTATGACTACTTCAGATGATCGTCTATAAATTTTGAAAAAAAGTTTTCTTAAAAATTTTTTTGTAGTACCATTATCAAAAAATACTTAGTTAAATTCAAAAACAAATTGATTATGTAAATAAAATTTAACTAAGAAATCCAAGCAAATTCTGGGCTACCCTTCTGACTATTTGAAAATTCTATTATTTATATATTTAATTCAAATTATTTTTCATTGTGAGGATTTTTCTTTTTTTTACTAAGTACAAAAAATTTATGAAAATCTTAAATATAGCCACAATTTTTATTTATCATTTATTTACTAAAAAAACTTTTATTTTCAATTAATGGTGTAAAAAAATTAAAAGTTTTATTTATTTTTGTTCAAGAATTTATGATTTTGGTACTTTTTCAGTAATTAATTTCCCAGCGGAAATTCGTAGGCTCTTTTCTCATTTGCGCCTATGATATCTGCGTTCTACTTTCTTACCAGATTTAGTGAACATTTTTAAATTGTTTTCTTCATTGACAAATCAAGCAATAACAACCGTGATAAAGTCTGTGTGGGAAATTTGTGGTTAGATTTATGTTATTGTTAGAAAATTAATTTTAATATATTAACCCTTTGACGTTCTGTGGTATATATATGTACCACGTCTTCAACAAAATAGTTCAATAATAGAAGGTATATAAGCTAGCTACAAATTAAAATCAGCATTTATGGTGACCAAAGTTTTATTTTTATGTTTTTAGACATAGATGTTGATGAGGAATCTAAAGACTTATCTGATGAGTCAGGTACATTATTTCGATTTCCTAATATATTTCAATCGAATTCGTATATTTGTTTCTGTTGCCATTTCAGAACGTGATTCAGATGTGTTGCATTCAACGGCTTTAAATATAAAATGGCAAAAGAAAAAACGGAGATTGTTGGAATTCCCTACACCTACAAAACTAGTAGATTTCGGAAAAGTGAAAGTGGATATTGAACCTGCAACTGCCTGCTCTTCATTTGAAATCACAACAAATTTTGAAGATCTTGTAACACTCATTATTGAACAAACTAAATTGTATGCTCAACAACAGGGAATTATATTCGATGTAACAAGTGAAGAGATAAAAGCATTTCTGGGTATATGCATAATTATGGGCTATAACAGATTACCAAATCTCCGTGACTATTGGTCAACTGACAGAGATCTCCATGTAGATGCAATTGCCGATGTGATGACAGTGAAAAGATTTGAATTTATCCTAAAGAATTTGCACTTTAGTGATAATGCTCTTCAGCCACATAAAGACAATCCGGAATACGACAGAGCGTACAAAGTACGTCCACTAATAAACCATTTCAACAAAGCGTTTCAAGCTGCAATGGAAATGGAAAATGAAATGTCAATTGATGAACACATGATTAAGTTCACTGGGAAAAGTGCAATGAAACAGTACATCAAAGGAAAACCCATACCCTGGGGATTCAAAATGTGGGTCCGAGCATCATCACACTCTGGATATGTTCATGAACTTGACATGTATCAAGGCAAAGTTTATAATGAAGGTCGCCAATTTGGTCTAGGTGGAAGTGTGGTAATGCATTTGGCAAAGAGTCTTCACAACACAAACTGTATCCTGGCAATGGATAATTTCTTCTCCTCGGTAGAGCTGTTTTTCTATTTACGTGAAAACGGTGTTCAAGCTATTGGTACTATCAGAACATCACGAAAACACTTGCCAGATGATATACGTGCTAACAAGCGTATGAAAGAGGGTGATATTTACTCTTACGTTAGCACTAATGGCAGTATCTCATCAATAAAGTGAATGGACAAACGTCCTGTCACTATTCTACCCAATTATGAGACTCCTTTTGAAACCACGACCGTTATGAGAAGACCAAGAGGTACGGCTGGTAAAATGCCTAAAACTGTTCCAAAAATGGTTTCGACGTATAATTCAATTATGGGAGGTGTTGACATTGCAGATCAACGAAAAGAGGCATATGGAATCGACCGAAATTAAGCAAAAATTTACAGCCTCTGTGCACATTATAACTCTACATACATTGTTTGTTTTGATTTTTTTACTTAAAGGTCAAAAGTGAAGTTCTACTTACGCATTTTCTTTGACCTACTGGATATTGATGTGTGTAATTCCTATGTCATTTTCAAGAAACTAAATGAGGGCAACCTAATGAAGGCTCTTGACTTTCGCAGATCTGTGGCGCTATCTCTCACTGGTCGTTACAGTAGTCGTCAGAGAGCGACATCCGCCAATCCTCCTTCAAAGAAAATTCGACCGAGTAATGCTGCTTGTCCTACACCACAACATTTACCAGTATTCACAGAAGACAGAAAGCGATGCACATACTGCAGCACCCGAAGACATGATTGCCGCAGCAACATTAAATGCAGTTCATGTGATGTTCACCTCTGTCTGAATGCTCAACGTCAGTGTTATTCACTTTATCATATAATTGACTGATTGGATATTTTGCATATTATCGCTTAGTGGTGTATTTATGTACCACCCCAGGTAGTGTCTAAAAAATAAAGAATAAATTATTTTTTGAAAATAATACTCACTAATGGACTAAAATCTGTCGATTGATTAATATTTCAAGCGATAAAAATGCCGGCAACGCTTATGAGCGTCAAAGGGTTAAAAAATCAATAGAAAAAGCGCTAGAACAATGAATCATTCCCTGAGATTTGTGAAAGAATTGAATAAAATAACATCTACTCCTACATCTACTCCTGAGTTCGATCCGACCGTTTTCTAGGTTTACTTGGGAAATACTTTATACGAAAATTCTGCATTGACGAAACGAAATGAAGTGCTATAGAGATCAATTCACAAGAACAGCAAACCAATGTATTACATATCAATGAATGCAAATAGTTTGTGTCGGAGGTGTTAACAAACATTTGTAGCACCATATTTACCACAATAGCAACAGATAGAATTTTGTAATAGATTTAACTTCACAAACTGCTGAAGCAAATTGTTGTCATTTCATTCAGTAGTTCTGGTTTTAGTAAGCTAATAACATATGTTGAGCATTAACAGACTCACAATAGCCTGTTCAAATCTCAGCTAAAAACTTATTTTACAGCTATACCAAAATAACTATCTAAAGAATTTTTTCAATTTCATCAATCAATGTATGATGCTGATTTTAATACATTCAACTGTATTGATAGGTGAGCACCGATAATTCTCACTCTAGAGGAGATGGTGAGGGGGGGGGGCATTCAATGAAACATGCTCATTTATATTGTTACGCAATCTTGGCTATCATATATGCAACGATGTGTAAATTTGTCATTTATGATACATACCACTGAAATGCATATCCGGCTGTAACATACTGATGACGAAGGCAGATAAAAGTCAAGTGTCTTAAAGTTTTATTGCATAATAAGGCTTTGTCAAAGATTAAAGTCTGAAAAATTAAAGAAATTATCATAATAATAAACAAGATTAAGACAGTTAATGGATTTGTAGAAAAAAATATCAACAGAAAATTAAAATATACATGATTTATACAGCTTTAAAGAACAGTTATAAAGTATTTGTGGTTATATGACAACGAATAAATAAATAATTACACTGATTTAGGAACCGAAAATATATCATAATGAAAGGAATTGTCAAACAAGTTAATTCTGCTCTCAACATTTTTTTAAAAAGTGAAAAATCTTTTATTTTAATTTTTGATCGGATTTCGTTAACAAATTCGTAATAATAATAATAATAATAATGATAATTAATAATGATAATAATTAATAATAATGATAATAATTAATAAATAAATAATAATAAATCTACCGTGGTGAAGCCAGTTCCCATTGACCCCCATGAGTGACTGGAACAATTGGTTGGATAAAAATTGGAACCGAATGCAATGTTCCCGATTCCTCTTCTACATTATCACAAGAATGTTTTTCGAAGCAGTCGTAATATTTCTGGATAATAAGGTTTGTAATCACAAAAGCACAAATATTAAAAAATTAAGCAAATAAGTTAATCATGAAAAATGTGCTCAAATATCAATGAAACCAAAACAAAATTTGATAAATACCTTTTTTTAAATTTAATTTTAATGTATTTTTAAATTATTTTTTTTAAATGAATGAATTGAAATAAATTTCTTTATTTTGAATCTGTTTACTATTTTTGAAATCGTGCAACGCCGGTTACCCCTGCTAGTTAATTATAATAACAATAATTAATAATAATAATAAGCATAAAATATGAAATGAATTGTTACGCAACTTAAAATAACTGTAACATAGTTTCCATTAAATGGGAAACAAATTTATTGACATAGGAATCTAATTTGTTGTATGAGATAATCTGAATCAGAAATAGAGAATTTATCCTACAAGTCATCAACTTCCTATTTTATATCAAGAAAGATTCACTATTCTTTAAAATCATAAACAATACTAAAATCAAACGTTTAGTGACTAAAATCAACAAACATAGGAATTTATGTATAAAATGATGATTTCTTAGGAGCAACATAATTTAAATGTTAAACAAGTAAATGACACGATTTAATGAAAAAAATTTCGATTATGAATTATTCCTTTTCAATTTTTGAAATGATTGTAGTGATCGATTTTTTTTATTTAATAAATATTTACAACAAAAGGCTTATGTTATCATTTACTTGTTTAACATAATAATTTATGGTATTTAAATTTTGAATTCTCAATTAAATAGGAAAAATACAACATATAAAAATATATAGAAAATATCAAAATGAAAATTATTTATAAATACCTCGAAATAAATTCGCCGTTCAAACGTCAACTGCGTAACATGGTGATGCATTTGAAGGATATTTTCATCAAGATCCAATGAGGTGTTGTCCGCGGTCATTGAATTGTTGGTAAGCTGGATAAAATCAATATTATGGATGCCCTTTTATAATTATTATTTTTCGCAATACTTATTTTTTACTGGTACACTTCGTAAAATGATCACTAATGTGGTTCAATCCATTCCGTCGACAATGCTCAAAAACTCGAGTGTCAGAGATGACGGGACAGTCTCTGAAATGTATGTGGCATTACACTCATTACACGAAAATTGATACACAAGTTCAGAACACAGACCAATTGAAGTTAGAGACTTATTAATGAAAACTCTACTAACTTTCCAGGACGTCGAAATAATCCTAAATATAGTCTTATCTATATGTTTAAGGATCTTATGCTTGAATTCTCTGAAACCCTCAGAATAAGACAATACCAAAATGTATTTTGGATTCGTGGGATTAGATGAAATTTGTTCACCTTCAAAACTTAACAATCTACAACTTCAAAGTCAATAGGATCATTACCTCCAGACAAATTCGTGCAAAGATCATGAGTATTCAACGCCCATTTATCCACAGTCTCTTGTCGTACGCTCAAGAGAAGATTTAGATTTTAAGTATCAACGCAACCAGAGAATCAACACTTTTCGCTGAATTGACAAAAGTAGATGATTTATATTATTATCACTAATATTATCTTTATTATTATTATTACTTTCTATTATATTTAAATTTTCTGTACCATTAAAACTAAATCAATAATAAATTTTTATTTCAAAACAATCCAAAAATTGCTGAGTTTTTAATTCAACATTATTAAAACAAACATTCCATATTTGGAAAATTTTTTTTAATTCAACAAATAATTTTTAAAACCACGCAATTATTAATATTAAGAGTATAATTCATAAAAAATGATTGAAAACTCACAGTTTTCGAATACGTTTCTAAAATCAAATTTATATTGGTCTAATTTTTATTGATCTAACGAAAATTATGTAATGCGAAAAAATCTACATTAAATGCTATAAAAATCTTTGAACTGAGAAGAAATATATGTGACAGATTTACGGACGTAGAAGATATCACGGTAATCATATAATTATATATTATTAATATCATTATCATCCAACCTGGTGAAAATATTTTTCAATGTATTGTTGATCTTCAGTGTCGAGGAGCTCGGATATCCTTGATATAAATTTGTCTTTAAGGGAACATTGTGCTGCACAGCCGAGAATCAATAATAACAGTAATTTTAAGTCATTTTCACAGTCCTCTAGAAAAGAGTCTTATCAAAAATCTGATTTTGAATTTTAAATATAAAACTTTTTCATATGACTAAACGTTCACTTAACCCTTGGGAGCCCGCAATTTTTTAACATGCACGTGTAATCATGGGCGTCAGCAATGGGGGAGCAAGTGGGGGCACTTGCCCCCTTGAATTTCCCAAACCATTCTATTTTTCGATTAATTTAAACACATTTTAATAGATGCGCTCAAACAATGTTGGAAAAACCCAAGACAAAAAAAAATTAATAAAAAAATTTAATTGAAAGAGGTTTCCCGTTTTTTTAATGTTATTAATTATATCTGGAAATCAATGATTTCAAATCATCTTATTTGTATAAAAACTTTCAATATTAACTGACGTTCTAGTTTTAAAAAAAGTTTTCTATTTTGTAAATAAACGAAAAAAGTCCTATTTTGATAATGCCCCAAATATTTATTATACACATGCATTTTTTTTCAACTCTTCCCCCTAGAAAAATTATCTACTTGGTAAAAAAAATATTTTTACCCCCCCCCCCCCCCTTGGAAAAATTTCTGTGGGCGCCAATGCGTTTAATGAACCCGTCAAAAAATAATTCACGACAAGTTGGCATGTTTTTTAATTTATATAAATAATAACTACCAACTTATCAAAGATCACAGGATGTGTTATCTATGCCATAACGATATTTGGTACAGAAAGCAATTCGATATACATAGCATGTCATTCCGGTTGGACCGGTTATAAATACTGAGCTTGTTACTTTCAAAATAAACAATCCAAGTTATTTACAACAGCAGTTTGCATTAAATTTTACATTTTAGTTTGGTGCCATTTGCAATATTTTAAAAAGATAGTAATATAAATTTCTTACAGAACACAACTTAATCAGCAAAGAATTTATATAACGATGCCAGAATCCTATAACAAGAAATGATATTTAGAAAATTATGACGATAAATAAATAAAAAGAAAGTTAGATGTTTTTAAGCAAAGGTATTATGAAAGAAAGTAAAAAATTAAATGTAGAAGGATGTAAGAGAAAGTTCAGTCGAACAATCTAAAGAAACGTTTGGGATATATATATATATATATATATATATTCAATGTTGGCTAGAGGTCGCTTAGCGCCGTTGTCATAGAAGTAACGGAGCGCCCGTTTTATATTCTTATATGTATTCTTCTTTCTCCCAACCTTCCACCCTATATAATTTTTACAGTATTAACAAATTCAGTTAACAAATTATCTGATACATATATATTTTTTGGAAATTAAGATTTTAAAATGCTGTTTTACCTAGTAATTTTCATAGTAGTTTAATAGATAATAAAAATTTTAACGTCATTCTCTCGAGTTATTTTTTTATTTATATAGTTTCAACCAGATACGAGTATACCTATATCATTAAATAAAAATAAATTCAAATATTGATTTTGTAATAAATTTAATATTAAGAAAAATTTTTAGAAAACAAAAAATAAAAATCCGTAAAATACAATACAATTAACTTATTGTATTTATTATTATTATTATTATTATTATTTATTATTATATTATTATTTATTATTATTTATTATTATATTGACCGCAAAGCGAATGCCTCTGACATTTTGGCGCCCTTTGTGCTTAATTGCCAAGCGTTTTTTATCAGCGTTTCCCAAAGTTTTTTCACCGCGGCACCCTTTTTGATTTCAAATTTTTGACGTAACCCTATTTACAAAAATCTTAGAATTTTAATATCAGGAATATTAATATGAGCTATTACAGAAAATTATAGTATTTATTAAAAAAAATAACAATCATACAAAAAATAAAATAAATTTATTCGATTGTTGATTAATAATATAAAAAAAATTAAACTTATGAATGTTATTAGTGTGAACAGTGTTGTTGTTTTTTTCCTTACAAATCCTTGTTATATCTGGTTGTATTGTTGATAATTGGATGCGCATATCTGCCGAGCAATTCAATATATTACAATATTTTGTTTTCGTAGAAGTATAATAAGAAAATCCAGTTTCCCACAAATACGTAGTAGAAAATGGTAAAAGCACCCGTATTGCATGTTCAGCCAAAACTTTATGTTCGAATAAAATCGAGAATTATTTATTAATCTTTATTTATAAATCTTTTTTTTTATAAATTATTTATTTACAAAAAGTTCGCAGAACTCCTGCTATCAGTCCACGGAACCAACTTTGCGAAACACTGCCTTATATCATCATGTCGTAGGAAAAGATTAGTAAGTTCAATCAACACGACATTCCTATTTTGGATTTGTTAAGGTATTTTCAGGTATTGTTACTATTTGTTTGGTGGTTTTGAAAGGAAAACCAAGCTCTATGAAATATATAGAGTAAATGGAGAATGAAATATGAAAGATACCATTATTATTTGAAGAACAGGTTTAGATTGTTCAATATGATAAAACTCTAATTCCCTAAGCAGGAAAAATTTAAATATAGCTTTGAGCTTCCTATATTAGTGAAAAAATTAGTGAAAAATGGCATAATTAATATTATTAATTGTTTAGCAACTAATGTGAGAAAATTATCGAAAATTGGAGTATATTTAACCAGTTGTATTTGTTTTTATATTTATTTATTATGTAATCACTCAATGCACTCAAAGAATAATGCGGGTTAAGTAGTTCATGTAGATGTGAAATATGATTAAGAATACTCATATAGAGCGCGGAATATCCTCTTTTGATTGGTTGGATTTGCACAATTTGAGAAATAGAACAATTCAGACGTTTTGATTAGTAAAAAATATTAGAAACACAAAATATCACTTATTATTATTATTATTATTATTATTATTATTATTATTATTATTATTATTATTATTATTATTATTATTATTATTATTATTATTATTATTATTATTATTATTACAAAGTCTCCATCAATTGTTGCGGCTATGTTACGAAATTTTAGGTGACTGCTATACATAGGGTAATACAATGCAATTCCTCGAACGGGCGTCCGTAAGAATTTTTCTAAGGGGGGGGGTCAAAAATATTTTGTTTTACCAAGTAGACAATTTTTCTAAGTGGGACGAGAGTTGAAAAAAAAATGCATGTGTATAATAAATATTTGGTGCATTATACAAAATAGGACACTTTTCTTAAAACCAGAACGTCAGTTAATATTGAAAGTTTTTATACAAATAAGATGATTTGAAATCATTGATTTCCAGATATAATTAATAAGATTAAAAAAAAAACAGGAAGCCTCTTTCAATTATATTTTTTTATTAATTTTTTTTTGTCTTGGGTTTTTCCAACATTGTTTGAGCGCATCTATTAAAATGTGTTTAAATTAATCGAAAAATAGAATGGTTTGGGAAATTCAGGGGAGCGGGAAAGTACCCCCACTTGAACCCCCCCCCCCTTGCGGACGAACATGATTCCTCGTGAGAAAGATCTTCAGTTCATGGGTGAATTTGCTATCTTATCAAGCCCGTTGGTCAAATAAATAATTACTGTCAGAAAAGAAATAAAAATGAATTGTAATCATATGCAAAAGGAAAAAATGTAAAGAACGCAGTTAATTCGCGCGACAACATCATCGAAGCGGAACAAAATTTAAAGAAATTTCAAAACAACCTGCAGTTGAAGAGACAACGAACAAAGGAAAACTTCGCAAACTTTCCTCTGTTGGGCGACTGTGTAAGTAAGATCGAAGATGTGTTTGAAATCGGAGACATTTCTGAACTGAAGCAATTAATTTCCATATGATTAGATGAGCTCCAAAATTTCCTCAAAAATTCACCAGGAAATCATATCTAGCATTGGTAACACAGCCATTCATGATTAGTGTTGCGACACAGATGTCAAAGAGGAAGACTGCATCGAAATCATTGAACTTCATCATAAAAATAATGCTTTCAACGTTTTGGTGTCATCAAATCTTAGAATCTAATAGTCGAAAATTTTTTCATTAAATACATTATTCGCCGCAAAAAGCTTAAATTATCATTTTATTGTTTTAAATAATAATAATAATAATAATAATAATAATAATAATAATAATAATAATAATAATAATAATAATAATAATAATAATAATATTAATAATAATAATAATAATAATAATAATAATAATAATAATAATAATAATAATAATAATATTAATAATAATAATAATAATAATAATAATAATAATAATAATAATAATAATAATAATAATAATAATAATGATAATAATAATAAAACAATAAAGTGATAATAAAGTGATAATAAAAAATATTTCCAGAAAATTAACGGATATATTGGTATATATTGAAAAATATCCAAGGGGGGCAAACAGTATTGTCTATTACTTTGAAATTATATATTGTATTACATGTGCAATAAATTTGTTAAATTTTTGATTTTGTTAATTATTTCACCATCTATTAATATTTATGTCTATAAGTTCTGTCCCACCCTTAGGACACCTAATCATTCAATTAATATGCATTTTGATGAATAAATCTGCATTACAATGTTTATTGGCTTTATTTACCATAATCGCCTTTATTACTAAAAAATCTTACGTTACCGTGCATGGGTAAATAAACAATATATATTTTATTTGGGATAATTATGTAACCTAGGGGTCGTCCATAAAGTACGTCACGCTCCAGGGGGAGGAGGAGAGTTCAGGTCATATGTGACGTCCAGTGCTCGAAGTGAGGCGGGATAGCCGGGATATTATCCCGGCATTGATTATGTAGGCGGAATGGCATCCCGGCACTTCATTTCATATAATCTATAGGTTTATCCCGGTACTTATTTCATTTTATAGGCACACAAATACTGCAATTAAGGTCACACATAGTACATCCATATATGTATGTATATATATATTCTTTATTCTCTATTCTCTATTCAATTAAGAATTTCCCAAGCAGCAGTAATGGATAGGTAGGTATATTCTCTTATTTATTTTAGTTAAACCAGCAAGTTGTTTGTTGAGTTATTTATACTGCGACCCCCTCTATATATAATGTGTGCATGCTTGGTTAAAAATGAGAATCCGGCAGGGATTTACCCACCCCCCAAAATTGTTTGACACCCCCCCTCCCACATTAAAACAGGTACACCCCCTGAAACTTATGATTAAATGGGTGGACACCCCCCCCCCCCCCCAAAATAATTTGTTGGACACCCCCCAAAGTTTTGCAACACCCCCAACTGAAAATTTCTGCATAAAAGCCTGGAATCCCGGATGCCACAGCATGCCTATCCCGGCACATATTTTGTTCCACTTCGAGCACTGGTGACGTCACACATTTATTTTTTTAATTTTATTTCTAATTATTTTTTAGTAGAATTTATTAGCTTTAAAAATATTTTTCAAAAATTTTGTGAAACATTTGAATTTATTTTATGTCAAAATAGCATGAAATGCGTATCTAATGAATGTGTTATTATTTCTATATTGTCACTGAGCGAAAGATTCGGAATTATATTTTTACATATAATAGGGACACATCACTATCTGAGGAGGAGAGGGGGGTCCGAGATTTGTGACATGGGGAGATTGTCCGAGACTTGTGACAATTTGCGACATGCGGGATGGGAGGGGGTCCGACATTTGTGACTTGGGGAGAGAGGGGGTTCAAAATTGTCAAAAATAACGTGACGTACTTTATGGACCGCTCCTTACCAGAAACAACACCAGATTTATAGCAAACCTGTATTACAAAACTTACTAACCAAAACGTATAGCTTCACTGATGGTAACTAAATTTGGAACGGGAAGCATTATGACCAGTTTCAAATTCCCCTATTCATTAATGTTAACCAATACCAACCATTTCCATTTAGATTACTTGATAAAATTCCAAAATTTCTTTTAGAACTTCCCTCAAATGATGCAGCCTGTCTGCAACTGTACATGGAAGCTTGACGTCTGTTTCTGGTGGCGCATTTTTCTTAGAAAATCTGACAAACGCAAACATTACAATTTTGAATGATAGAAATGAATGAATGGAGAACATGACAAAAGGTATAAAAATCAGCTGATTTGCAATTAATCGTTAAAAAATTTTTCTGAATATATAAAATTTATGTAAAATAATAAATGTGGTGAATATTTGATTGCTCTGACTTCGGTGTAATATTGTGTAATCTCTTAGGTAGATATATTGTTAGAGTTCAAATGTCGACCTTGGTCTGATACCGAAATATACCATTTTTATTATCTGATGTTAGAATGGAATCATTTTGCCCGTTTTCATTGTGTCCGTTTCTTAAATTCTAACCCTTATCGGACGCTATCTTTGTATATTGTATATGTTGTTGTCACATTAGAGGTGACTTACGGCCGTTAAGGGCTAATGCAGTGGGAAATGTTAAAGCTCAAGAATGTTTGATCTTTAGTCATGATATTTGCAATCTGATGTTAATGCCATTCATAAGTCAAAAACTGTTTGTACAAGCCATTTCCCGTCTCTCCGTCATTTCATTCGTAAAGAAAACAATAGGACGACTCCGATACACAATTTTCTGATTTCCGACAAATCCTGTACTTTTTCATCCAAAATAACTTCATTTGGATAATTTTCCTTTCTTCCGCCTTAAATTCTTTTAATTCTGCAATTTATCTCCACCAATTTTCACAAGTCTCTTCTAGTTGTCAAACAAGCAAATTCCGTCAGACGAAAACACTGTATACAAATAGTTGCTTAGATTAGGGTATTCTTTCCATATTTCTTATCGTATGTGCTCTTTTCAAAAAAAAACTCACACCAAATGACTGTAAACAGGCGTTTAACATTTAAATAACTTATATAACCTATAAATATATCTTGTTTCAAATTTCTAACTTTTCTGTATCTATACGAATCAAAGTAATTTTTATAACAATTATTAGTAGCTAGGGCAAGTTTATGACATCAAATGCAACGCAGTTTTTCCAAATTAAAGTTAATTAAAAATTATCTAAGATCAACTATGCAACAATAAAGGTTAGAGGGGGTGGCTATGTTGTCAATAGAGCAGGAGGTAACAAAACAAATAAATTTT
>CAUHTR010004529.1:32500-35534 GCA_959609185.1 Schmidtea polychroa | reverse complement strand
TAGACTAATAATTATATCCGCATTGTGCCGATGAGTGCGCATAACTCAGTTAAGGTAATGTTTGTTATTAACGCTGGGCAAGTACGCTTGTAAACCGTTCGCTATTGTGCTGTCAATTAAAGTCATATAGTCACGAAGAAAACGAGCACCCGCAACCTGAAACGAGTCCAGGCAACCACAATTTATAAAAACACTCTTAATATGACGTCATTAGTTGATAAGCTCATCTCTGCCACGCTGTTTTTAAACGTATATATATAAAGTAAATAAAAAGTAAAATTTGAATTCAAATAAAATCAATTATGAAAATGATAAAAGATTGTTATTATATGAAATTTAAACATTCAAATTAAAATTAATTAAAACTAATAATAGATTAAAATTTTTGCAATTAAGTCTTTAGAACCTATAACTAAAAGTTATGAAGTTTCTGTTGAATTAAAAAAATATAAAAATATATGAAAATAACAGATAAACAGATGAAGACACCAGGCAAACAAAATAATTATTTTATGTTTCCGAATCAATTACTAAAGGGAGTTTAAAATATAAAAAACTAACAGTTTTATAAAAACGATTAAATTAAATTTGAAAATCAAAACCTGCAACGAATAACAAATCATAACGAATTTTGTTTCTTTAATCATATATATTTATTCATTGTTTAAATCTATATTTTATTTTTGAAAGCGACAAATAACAAAGCAAATCATCTCACGAGAATTAATAAAGTTCTTTAATTATAATTCATCTCAAATAATCATTGACAACATATTTACTGATTTTCTTTAAAATTTAATTTTAATATCTTGACGAAAACGAAATAGATAAAAGATTTTTAAATTAAAAAGCATTTTAATCAATTGATATGTAAAATAAAAATTTAATTAAAACATAACTAATTAAGCATCAATAAATAAATTGAAAAGTGATAAATAAATTGTTAGGGTTATGTTTAAGGGTTTTTGATTAAATATATAATTTATTAATTGGTAAATAAATATAACATTAAAGATAGTCAATAGTATTAAAATAGTACAATCTGGAAAATGTAGTTTCATTTAGTAATTAATTAAAACACTTAAATAACCGACATAATATTTTTGTTATCCGTAAAATTACATTTATTACGGTCAGTATATTTATCTTTTGTAAATAAATGCCTAAGATTAATATCACATAAATATTTATTTTTTTTGTTTTTGTTTATAGTCCGATAGCTAATTAACGGATTTTCATATGTCATGTATGTACGACTGACATAAAATAAATCTTACGTCGTTTTAGTGGGATAAAAGCATATAAAATGTATCAGTGTTAGTGTAATTATTTAGTATTATAAAATAAATTTTTTATTTGTTTATATCCTCTATACAATGTATCATCGTTATCCATCAATCATCAATTACTACATAGTAATTTTTACAAAAATAGACTGGTTATTCTTTGCAAAAAAGTTGAATAAAGTCGGTTAATAATAAAAATAACAGATTTTACAATATTTATTTCACCATATTCAAATCAAATTATTACTTTCTACTGTTAAATTATATCACCAATCTAAATTATCCTCTAATATTGGACATTAAATAGCAATAAATATTAAACCTCTAGACTTTCGAATTTTCGATTAATTTTAACAAAAATCATTGTTATGCGGATGAAATAAAAGATTTTTATTATGCAAAACTTTATAAAATAAATATTTATTTATTATTTAATTAATTATTACTTTCTATTGTTAAATTATATCACCAATCTAATTTATCCTCAAATATTGGACATTAAATAGCAATAAATAATAAACCTTTAGACTTTCAAATTTTCGATTATTTTTTAACAAAAAATAAAGTGTTATGCGGATGAAATAAAAGATTTTATTATGCAAAACCTTTAAAAATAAATATTTAAATCTCTTTAATATTACTGTTTATAGAATTTAATTATTCATAGAATTAACAAAATCAAATCTTTTATATTTTCTTTATAGTATAAAGAATATTGTATAAATATATACCAGTCTAAATTAATAATACTTTTCATAGTTTCTCAGTTAAATAGGGGAAAATAAACACTGTCTGTAAGGCTTTAAAAATTAGACGATGTGAAAAATTGATAGATATTTTTCAAAATAATAAAATGTCATTTGTGAATGAAATACATTTGATAGTTGCTTGGAATTTTTAACTGGCAAATAAAAAGTCTAAAAATTCTGCCAAAATAAATTTCATTCCAAATGTTGAAATTCTTTGATCACAAATTTATTCTCTGAAACATAAGTCATATTTATGCCTTACTTATTTTCTGATACATTCTATTGAATGATTACATGACATTTAAACATGCAACACTTTAACATAGACAGATTAACATGCGATATTTTAACATAGACACACTTTAACATAAGACAAATTAACACTGTGACATATTAACATACTGACAGTTTAACATGGACACACTTTAACAATCGACAGATTATAACACACTTTAATGTCAAGACACGTCTTCCTGCGAAAAACCAAGCATTTAGTATGTGTATTGTGTGTCTTACCATTGTGTTGCTTATTAAAATTGTAATTTTGTTGGTAAGTCTACTTAAAAAAACCTGGAGTAAGAACAAGATACCGAAAACATCCCAACTTTCGTTCAAATTCTCGTCTTACACCATATAATTTTATTTTCATTCATATTATTGTTACTTAAAATATATAGTATCATGCAATAGGTACCTATGTACATTTATTTAAGAAAACTTGAAAGAATTTAACAAAATTCGTATGTTCAATTCGAGTTCGTAACGTTTTTAAATGCATATATGTAGCAAACTTTAACTTTATTTAGCCTATGATCACTTCCATTTTGTCCAAAATTTAAATGTGTGATAATCTGTCGTATGTTAATGTGTGTCCATGTTAAACTGTCTCTATGTTAATATGTCACAGTGTTAATCTGTCGCATGTTTAATTGTCGGCACAGCCTATTGAATACCTTACTTATAAAGTGTCTGAATATCTAAAACTTATACATTATTGTC
>CAUHTR010004529.1:0-27500 GCA_959609185.1 Schmidtea polychroa | reverse complement strand
AACAAAGACAATGACTCATCCGATGACTCATAAAAAATTATTATTATTTTTCAAAAATATTATTATCTGTGCTCGCGGAGTCCTACTTTTCGTGACCCCAAAATATAGTCTGAAACTCAAAATATTTTAAAAATTTATAGTTCATTTTGAAGCTCAGACGGAGACAAATCTTTTGAGCCATAAAAATAATTTTTATCATTAATAATAAAAAGGTTATTAAGGTTTTGGTCAGAGTCATTTTAGTCATTTTAAGGTAAATTATTATTATTTTTCAAAAATATTATTAACTGTGCTCGCGGAGTCCTACTTTTCGTCAGCCCAAAACATAGTCTGAAACTCAAAATATTTTAAAAATTTATAGTTCATTTTGAAGCTCAGACGGAGACAAATCTTTCGAGCTATAGAAATAATTTTTATCCTTAGTAGTATAAAAGTTATTAATTTTTTAGTCAGACACTAATTTATAGCAAATTATCATTAATTTTCAAAATTTTATGAAGAAATTTGCGGGTGATTTACCATCCACCCAATCAGGTAAGACTTTAATTATATGAAGAAATTTGCGGGTGATTTATCATTCACCCAATCAGGTAAGACTTTAATTATTATTATTATTATTATTATTATTATTATTATTATTATTATTATTATTATTATTATTATTATTATTATTATTATTATTATTATTATCATTATTATTATTATTATTATTATTATTATTATTATTATTATTATTATTATTATTATTATTATTATTATTATTGGGTATTGATCGCAAGGGTACTGCCCCGAGTTTATCCGACAAAATATTTTCTCCCCCTATGGGTAATGCTCAAAAGGGTACTGCTCACGCTCAACAACTCACAAGGGTATTATTAAACAAATCAACATTGGATTATTATTACAAAGTTTTATTATTATTATTATTATTATTATTATTATTATTATTATTATTATTATTATTATTATTATTATTATTATTATTATTATTATTATTATTATTATTATTATTATTATTATTATTATTATTATAGCAATATGAATATAGTTTTCATGGTGTATCAAATCAAAACCTTTCTTTTACATTTATAGTCTATCAACCAATCAAAATCATACGGTATTAGTATAAATAAAACATCATATTTTAAATTATTGTAGAAATGTCTCATTTTATGGAAAATCTTTTAAGCGAACTTATCAACAAGAAGATTATGGAAAGCCTCAGTTTCCTGGTCGATCGGACCGAAAAGATTATAGAAGGAAATCATATTGATTATGAAGATATGCTCAATTGCGATTGCCTCGAAACGAAAAAATTCTATTTTCATAGGATTTTTAACTGTCTATGCGATGATGAGATGAAGTGGACCCGAATACTAGTAGGGTTCGCTTATATGAAGATCATAATCGAAAGAAGTTTATGGGACTCTGAACATTATTATCAGTGGTCTCAAGAAGTAATACTTTTATAATCTATATTTTATTAATATATATTTTCTAGATAATCAAGTCAAAGTTTCAACCATGGATTGAAGCCAATGGCGGATGGGGCGTACTGAATCAACTCGCCAGAAATGCGAAGGAAATAGATCATCAGAAAAGAAAATTTAAAAACTATGTAAAACTTGCAACAGGTGTTGCTATTTTGTATGCTTTATCGCGATTTTTTAAATAAAAATTAATATAGTTATTTTGTTTCGTTTTTAAATAAAATTTTGAATAAATTTACAAACACTAACTAAGATTTATTAATTAACACATTCGCAGTCGTCATCTCCGCATTTCATTATATTTTCAACGACATGATCAATACAATCATTCGTAATATTATCTTTAGGTTCATCTTTAGGTTCCTCTATAGGTTCATCTATAGGTTCATATATTTCCTCATCAATTTCTTGAGTATCAGTTTCTTGAGTTTCTTCTTCCTGATCATCAAATCCTGAATCTTGACTCTCAACTACCCAGCCGATATTTAATGCATTTGTAACAGATAATATGTCCTCAATTTTCACACCAGCTATTTCTGCTAACTTTTCCAACAAAAAGTTGATTACAAATTCTAAATAATAAATAATTCGGTAATTAATTAATCATGTTAACCTTTTTCTGCAGTCATTTTCATCACTTTAAAACTATATTATAAGTTTGTTTATAGATTTTCTTTGTTAAATTTGCATGTCATTTGCATTTATGTTGCAATTAATAAAGAGAAAAAACAAATCTGACTAATACATTTATTAAATATAACATTAAAATATTTGTGAAAGTCTAGCAGACATAATTTTCCAAATAGGAGAATATACATCATTATTATCAACTTTATATCCCTGGATTGCAATTGTTATATACCAATTTTCATTTTCTTTGAAACTGATTTCATCGAAAGCATCATAAAATCTTGCATATCTATTGTTGAACCATGCATGTTGATTACACGATAGATTCGAATCTATCCGTTTAAAAACATCATCAATAGTTTTGACATCAATCATTGAAAGCGTGCCGGATAAGAATTGAAATTTAGTTGGAATTAGCTTGACTGGTGCAACCAATTTCATATTGATTTCTTCTTTCAAAAAATACATTTTGTAGTTGTGGAACATTTGAACTGGTTGTACCATTTCTTTAGGTTTTTCGGTGCTTGAAATTTTCTTGGTCATCGTGAATAATGAATAAATTTAAATGTTACAGGGTTTTTATACCTTTGACTCATGCCTATCAACCAATCAGATTATAGCATGTCTTTGTTTAAATTGCATTCAAAATGCATTGATGTTGCATTGATGTTGCATTTATGTTCTATTAATGTTTTATTATTATTATTATTACTATTTATATTATTACTATTACTATTATTTCTATTATTATTATTATTATTATTATTACTATTTCTATTATTATTATTACTATTTCTATTATTACTATTTATATTATTACTATTATTATTATTACTATTTTAAATATAAAAAAAAACACAATTGAAACATTAAATACATTTATTCATATCCCAAATCAACAATCCGGGAGTAGTGAAACCTTCTCAGAGTTTTCACTAACTCCCATTCGACATATCGCCGATATCGATCGGCACAACATGAACATCCGATGATGCACTGGTACTCTGGCTCCATTTGCTTCATGGTTCTGTTGATCTTAATATCCCATAAGAATTGATGGAATACCTCCATGATTCTAATTTGGGTTGAATAAAAAATCAAATCTGGAACGATTTCTGGATCTCTGTCCTTGATTATTTCCGCAATTTGAGGATAATAATATTTTATCCTATTGAGCATAACTTCTAAATATTTTTCTAAAATAATAAATATAAAAAAAAAAATATCAAAATAAAAATTTTAAATTTACCATAATCGTCGATATCTTTCATGAGGTTTGCTGCGCTTGGTAATTTGTACATAGTGTTGAATAAATGAATCCTAAACAAAAAAACCGTTTGTTTAAATCAATCAATAACCAATTAGAAATTAACCAATTAGAAATCGACCAATGAAATTATCTCATTTCGAACATTGTCAACAAATTCTCTATACTCCAAATTTCTCAACCCCAGCATGACAACCTTTCCACTAGCAAACACGTTGACACATATAGGGTTATATTTTAATAGTCTTAGTGCCGGAAACAATTCCGGTTCAAACATACAATCACATTTTTTCGACATGTTATATAAATTGATACTATGTCCCATATCCATAGTAACGGTAATTGATTGGATTATAATATTATTTATTCGATATTGTAATTTATTAATATCCAAAGGTTTCTTACATCCCATGATTCTACATTTACCAGTCTTGAAAAATATTATCGGATATTTCCCGCTTCTATCGATAATTTGCTGGGGTTTCCCTGGTGGGAACCTCATATTCGATACATCAAAATTTCCTCGATAATTTATATTTGCTAACATTATTAAATCATTTATGAAAATTATTCTTTATATACAAATTGAGCACGAGTTCATTAAATCATTGAATATAAACAAATACACATATATTTATAAAATTTTTGAAATGGAATTAAGAAATGATGCAGTATACCAAATCGTTGGTCCGAGTGGTAGTGGAAAAACATTATTTGTTTGTAAATTACTAAAATCAAATTTATTCAAATCAAAATTCAACAGGATTTATTGGCATAGGGGTGCTGATGAAGAACATGGATTAACTCAATCAAGTTTCTGTGAATTAAAAAACATGAAAATAGTAAAGGGATTCGATAAAAACTGGTCCAGCCGATTAAAGAAAGGTGATGTCATTATTATCGATGATCTGTATCAAGAAGCTAATAAAGAAAAAGATTTTAATAATTTATTTACAAAGATCAGCAGACATGTCGGTGTAACAGTTATTTTCATAACACAAAATCTATTTCATCAAGGTGGGGCACATCGAACACGTAATTTAAATGTACAATATTTAGTTATTTTCAAGAATCCTAGAGATGCAACAGTGATTGATTTTCTTGCACGTCAAGCATACCCTAACAATCGTAATTTCTTATCAGTGCATTTCAAGATGCTACAAAAATACCTCATGGATATATATTTCTTGATTTCACGCAACAATGTCCCGATGATTTACGAGTAAAAACCGATATTTTCAACCCAAAAGGTGCCATGGTTTATAAACAAAGTTGAAAACCTCTATGAATAATAATGTTTCTAAAAGCAAGGGTGAAAAATATTAGGAAATTAAGAAAAAGTATTAGAAAGAGTATTAAAGTTCCAAAAGTTCCACCAACAACTAGTTATACACCATCTAAAAAACTTGTAACTGAAAATTTCTCTGCAATGAATCTTATTTCGAAAAATCCTAAACCTAAACGTAAAACCCGTAAAACCAGTAAAACCAGTAAAAAAGTAGTTAAAAATCATCGCAGTTTTCCATTTTTTAATGCATTGTTAAAGGCCCCGAGTATGAAAAGAATGAATATATTGCAATCATTCCCAAATTTTGTTGTCGATGATTTACTCAATATTATACTTAAAGTAGTCAAAGGCAAAATTAAAATCAGTAAATCAAAAAAGCATTTATTGAGCAAACATAGGAAACCATTGTTATCCTTAGTAAATAATAAAAATCGTAAGCAAATGAGGAAAATTATATATAAACAACAAGGTGGATTTATTGGTGCCTTGATACCTCTGGCATTATCATTATTAGGTGGAGTTACACAGTCATAAACAATGGGTGCTAATCCTTCATTGCCCGACATTAAATTTAATTTTAAATCTTCTTGTTGTAATGGAGAAGATTTGGACGAACCCAGAAGACGAAGCCTGTTTCGGTGGAGTGGCAAAATTAAAGAAAAGAGTTCAGAATTCGAAAAAAGAAACCCAGAAGTGGTTATCAGATCAGCTTGCGTACAGTTTGAACAAACCAATGCGGAAAAGATTTCCAACAAGAGCATATAAAACATTTGGTATTGACGATTTACGGCAAATGGATTTGATGGAGATGATACCTTATTCGAAAATTAACAATGGAAATAAATATATTTTAACATGTATTAATGTATACAGCAGGTTTGCACGAGCAATACCAGTCAAGGCAAAATCTGCAGAAGAAATGTCCAAGGCAATTAATATTTTATTTAAAGATGGACATCCTAATAACTTGCAAACAGATTTAGGTATTATTATTATTATTATTATTATTATTATTATTATTATTATTATTATTATTATTATTATTATTATTATTATTATTATTATTATTATTAATATTATTATTATTATTATTATTATTATTATTATTATTATTATTATTATTATTATTTTAGGTAAAGAATTCTACAATAGCAAAGTTAAGCAAATCCTCGATAAACTGAAAATAAATCACTACTCGGTACATTCTCAATACAAAGCTGCCCATGTTGAAAGATTTAATCGAACATTGAGAGATAGATTAAAGAAATTGTTCGTGCATCAAGGTAATAAAAAATGGGTAAATGCTTTACCGAAAATAATAACAAGTTATAATCATTCATCACATCGAGGACTGAATGGATTGAGACCTGTTGATATTACATCAAAAACATCATTGACTTCTAAGAAATCTGTAAAAATTGCAAAACCTAAATATAAAGTCGGTGACCATGTTAGAATTAGTAAAATTAGTGCATCACCATTTATTAAAAATTTTGATACAAATTGGAGTGATGAAGTCTTTGTAATTTCAAAAATAAATACTAAACAGAATCCTGTAATGTATGTCATCAAAGATAATGATAATAATATTGTACAAGGAAAATTTTATGAGCAGGAATTACAAGTCATTCCTCCCCCAAAAGTATTTAGAATTCAAAAGATATTGAAAACTAAAAAGGTCGGTAAGGATAAACAATACTATGTCAAATGGCATGGTTATCAAAACCCGTCATGGATATCAGCAAAAGACCTAGTAAAGTGAATTTTTATACTATTTTACCGAGCAATAGTTGCCCATTAATTCATCCAGACAATCAAGCCAGTAAATTTATGGTCAATCTCCAGAATCCGATTTCTTTAAATGGTGACTGGGAAGTTGCACTGCAAGATTTTACATTTGTGTACAACACATTCCCATTTTATAGTCATTGTAAGATTGATTTCAGAAGGAATATTGTGAAAACATGTAGCGGTATCTTTGTTATTAGTAATTATGATAAAACATATCATATTCCGAACCAAATATTAGATTCGCATTGCTATATGTTTTACAAGGATGGATTAAATATCAGTTGTGATTTTAAAACCGTTTACAATAACATTCGAAACTATTGAAGATGCCAAACGAATGGGTTGCAATAAGTTGAAAAATATTGTTACGGAGACCGAGTATTTATTACGTTTTAACCTATTTGAAGCAAACAGTGTAATGAAAGAAGAAATCAAAATATCTGTGTCGTATAATGATGAAGTTGAAGAATCATTTACCTTTGCTGATGAATTATATTTTGATAAACTTGATGATTTACTTAAATATTTAAAGTTCAATTGTTCACACATATTTAAAAATTTGGAAATTGTGAAAGATTTGATGTTTACCTTCAGTTTGAATGAGGATATTTGCGAAGTTACATTTGATAAAAATTTGGCAAATTCACTTGGATTAGATAGGCAAAAATATCGAGAAAAATCGACTGGTATACGCAAACCAAGAATACTAGAACATCATCAACAAATGTTCATATATACTAACATTATCGAACCCATAATTGTTGGTGATTCCAGTGTTCCTCTTTTGAAATCGGTATGGATTGGAAAATATGAACATGATGAAGTTGTCAATATAAATATCGATAATCCCATGTATTTACCAATAGCAAGTTCATGTATAAACAATATAGAAATAAATATTCGTGATGATAGTGGAAAACTTATAAACTTTCCAAAAGGTTCAAAAACTCATTTGACATTACATTTTCGTAAAATAAATGGCTAATTCTGATATTATTAGTATGTATAGTGGTAGCCAATCTGGCGGTGAATTACCATATTTTATTGGTAAACAGTACGGATCAGGATGGTTGAGAACAATTGGTAGATTTGCCCTGCCTATTCTTAAACGTATTGGTAGTTTTGGTATGAAGACTGCAAAAGATGTTATTATGAATGAACAGAAAATATTACCATCTCTAAAAACAAATGCTTTAGCTGAATTAGGGAAAGTTTTACCAGAAAAAAATTAATAACTTTTATACCACTAGCGATAAAAATTATTTCTATAGCTCAAAAGATTTGTCTCCGTCTGAGCTTCAAAATGAACTATAAATTTTTAAAATATTTTGAGTTTCAGACTATGTTTTGGGGTCACGAAAAGTAGGACTCCGCGAGCACAGATAATAATATTTTTGAAAAATAATAATAATTTTTTATGAGTCATCGGATGAGTCATTGTCTTTGTTCTAGACGAGTGATGAGTCATCGGATGACTCATTGCCTTTGTTCTCAAGTTGACCTTGAAAAAAAAATTTTTAAAAATTTTTTCTGCTCGGGGGGGGGGGGGTACTGTGCTCCCGGAGTCCTGTTTTCCCGGTGCCCAAACCACCTACTTGGAGAATATTTAATTAAAGAAATTTATTATATTTTAAATTCTTCAGAAAAATAGTGTATTATTATTTTTAACCAATGAGAAGAAAATGGAAATAAAAAAGAAGATCAAAGAGTATTTTGTAAATATAGGAAGCTAAATTCCATGAAATTGAAAAGGCTATCTTATATTCGAAAATATTTTCATTTGTATTAAATATATTATTCGCAGCAAAAGGCTTAAATTATCATTTAATTGTTTTAATATTATTATTATTATTATTTTTATTATTATTATTATTATTATTATTATTATTATTATTATTATTATTATTATTATTATTATTATTATTATTATTATTATTATTATTATTATTATTATTATTATTATTATTATTATTACTATTATTTTCTTATAATAAAATACCAGAAATATCAAAAAAAGAGATTTGATGTCATACGCGCTTCTGAATATTCTGTCTGAATATTTAGAATCTAATTTAGCGTAAATAGTTAATTTTTACAAAGATAAATTAAAAAATATTTATTAATTAATAAAAAGAAACAAATACAATGGAGAAAATACTGTAAGTAAGAAAATTCTCTAATTGTAAAAAAATATATAATTGCTTTACCAGTTCATTAGCAGTCAATTCGTTTCAATGAGTAAAATATTGGTACGAATAAATCTTCGATATTTAATGTCCTTCCATATTAGTAAATGTCGATGTTAGTGCATTTTTATACAATTACATGAGTTCACTTAGACTGTAAAATATCCGCTATTAGATATTATATATAACATGAGATATAAACAAATGAAACGAAAAGTAATTACAGAATGAAAATATAATATCACTTAACATAATTACAGTCATTGTAAATTTCTTAGTGATTCATTTCAATTATCTTACTTCAAGAGATTATCCGATATATGCTCATTTACTTTTATTAAAAAGCTTGACTATGAATCGGTAAATATATCAATGTTTTTGTGATATTTACAAATTTTCGGCACTGCCTCTTTCAAGTGACTTTCATCCAGTCACTTGAAATAGGCAGTGCGGAAACCTTTGGTAATATCTAAAAAACATCGATATATTTACTGATTCATAGTCAAGCTTTTTAATAAATACAATGTCAATTGAAAAGAAATCAGTGATGAAATTTGAAAAAGTTCTTATAATGATATATAAGCTAGATTGGCCAAATGTCTGGATTTTTTGCACTGTAAAGATTTTCAAAAGGTTACCTTTTTCTTTGAATATTATGCTCTAGAGTCAATTGTACAATATTTTTTTGTTAGTTTTATCAGAATGAAATATTATTTAATATCATTTAAATGACAATTAGATATTTAGGCAATGAACAAATAATAATAAAATTTTTGTTTTAATCAAAGGTTAAATAATAGGAGATTTTCCTAGTAAATTTTCTGGGAAAGTATATATCTATTTAACTAGAAGTTGGAGAGTACTGAGTTTAGGAGTCAAAATTACTGTCAATATATTATTGTATTTTAAATTTGTAATTTAATGCATAATCCTATTATAATTCAAATAATAATAATAATAATATAAAATTAATAAAAACTTTGAAACTCTCAAATTCGAATTGCCAAAGGCCCATAAATTCTAATTTCATAGAACAATTCCCTATCAAAAATTCACCTCTAATTTTATCGAATAAAAAAATTTATTTTTATTTATTAAAATCTTTTAAATTATAATTTAAATAATTTTTAAAATTTCAGTGCAATCAAATTTAGAAAAAGAAAGGTCATTTTTTAATTTTGAAGAATTAATAATTTTTGAATTTAAATAATAATAAACCGATTAAGAAATAAATATTTTAAACAAAAGTTTATAAAATATTTATTAAAAACTTTTTCAACCACTGTACCAATGTTTTAAACTAACCAAAATTAATAATAAATTTTTAAATGACTATGACCCTAAGAGTATGTGGTTCCAGAATTCTGAGAAGCAGGAGCGAGAAACGGAGATAGAAGTTTGGAAAAAAAGAAAATAAGGATACACATTTTTTAAATGAAGAAGACAGACGAGAAAACAGAATTAAAACGAAACTCAAAGTGAACAAAATTACTGGAAAAAACATTGTCAGGTCGGAGAAGCAATTTAATATAAATTATTACAATTTGTGAGTGTCAATTAATTTCAAGTTAAAGCCAGGAAAGCAACTAGACCGATTTTACCGATTGCTAAAACCATTATTATTTGTTAAATGTTGTGAATTCCGAGTTGCTACAGACGTGCTATTCCTCCAGAAGGGTTGCAATATGCACTTTACTTTGTTGTAATATTGAATTCTTGAATCAATAAATATTTGTGTTGTTTGGGTTTTGTCATTGTTGTTGTTACCTAAGAAAACACGCTTGGAGTTAGATCAATAATTGTTAATTTCATATTTCACCAATGACCCTAACAATTAAATATTATTAAAAACATTAAAAAATAATATTAATTCACAACATATTTTTTACCACAAAAATAAACCAGCTATTGACCCGTAGAGTTTCAAAGATTGATCAATAGAGTATTACCGATTGAACCCCATAAGATTAGAAATAAATCGACAGTTTATCGAAATAAAAAAGTAAATAAAAAATTATTAATAATATCATGAACAAAAAATCGTAAAATTCTCCACCCAACTGCATCTTTCTTTTGAAGTAATCAACATTTCGGATTTCATCTTAATTAATTTTTTGGCTTGACTCCATAAGCCATACATATATTTATTATTTAATCATACTCAATACTTAATTTTCTAATCCATTTTCGTTTGAATACTGTAAAAAAATAATCTTTTGAGAAAAATTAAAAACTAATCTTAAATGAGTATAAAATTACCAATTAAATGATCAGCTGCATTTGAAAGTTATATTTTGATGGAAAATATACAGGAACATACATAAAACAGTTCAAAGTGACGAAATAAAACAGAAATGCATAAAGTTTTGATATTTAATTATTTATATTATTCAAGTTGAATAATGATTAAAATGTAATAAACCCAAATGAAAGTTAGGGTTGCCAACTCCCACAACCTCGAACCCGGGAGATTAAAAGATTGCTAACAGTATAACGCTTAAGAAATAATATAACAGGTGTTTTCACTTTTTTGGTTTACACATGTTAGTGATTTTAACTATATGATGACTAATACCATAAAGATTTAAACAAAACAATTATTTTTACATATTACATTTTACATTTTTTTACATCTTAAAAATGAAAAAAACCTGACAGTGACAGACTAATAACGTGAGTAAGAAGAAAAACATAAAATCGCTCGCCGCGAACAAACAAATTAAACTTCCGTTGACTGTGAGAAAAAATAAATCTTGACTATCATTATTTTAGAGAAATAAAATAAAAGTTAAAACTTCAAAAACTGCACTTTTTATTGAAAGTCAATGTTCCGAAATTATTTGTAAAATAAATGTTGCATTACATAATTAAAAATTTAAATATATATTATTAATATTCAAATAAATAAATTTCTGTTCAACCAACCCATTCAATTTGAGCATGTTGAGTGAAAAGGGTCTTTGAATTGAATATAATATAAATTCGTTTATTTCTGACAACAGCATAATAGTTAATTAATTAAATTTGCAATAAAGACTCATTATAAAAAGTCAAAAACATTATTTATATACTCCTTAATAAGAACATCTTCTTATAGTAAAACTAATGAATAACTCATTTACAAGACTATTGACTGATAAATCGTCGACATTATTGAAACGTAGTAAAACTTACTTACAACCTTGTAAAATACTTATGCAATATTTATAACATTCTCAGTCCTTTTTAAACTACTCTTTATCATTAGTTTTTGTCATTTCTGTACAAGTAAATTAACATTTTATTAATAACAAATCTACCTACAAGAAAAGCTATATGAAAAGGCACTATATAAAACAAATTTAATTCTTTAATTACATATTATCAAAATATATTAAATAATAATATTAATTCATCAGTGTGTTTTTTCATATTTCTCTCGGGAAATTAATGAGAAATACACATTTTATTTTGAAACTGTCAATCATGTCATATAATGCTTGTCACAATTAAAAGTTAAAATATATAAACATTAGAACGTAAGAGTCTTTTTATCAAGCACCTAAGAAAATTAAAATCAAAGGTCTTTACTTTCTCAAAAAAATCATTTGAGTCTATAATTATGTTTTACTTTAATAACCACGCGCTTTATCCCGCGCTGTTAAAAAATGCGCACTCAAAACTGCGACCATCATAACCGCGAACTATTAATAATAGCGTCGATCATAACCGCGCGTCATAGTGATGTATTAAATGAATTATTTTTATTCTTTCATTTTCATTTTTTCAATTTTTTTACCTTTTCAATTCCTAACTTTTTAGTTTTAACTTGTCTTTCTTAACCTTTCCGATCTACTAATTCTTTTTCTCCCTAAAATGTATAAAAAAATCATCAAAAAGAATTACTATAAAATGAAACAAAATAAAATCTAACATTATTTAAGCAAAACTATTAATAATAATATATTAAAATAGTTAAATCACAATGATTGAGATTGTAAGTATTTTAGTTGTATGTATTTTGTTGTTATGTAATCTTTCTGCTCACAAGTAACGATTTTTAAGGTCGCGGTATTGTTTGCGCGCGTTTTTAATAGCGCCGTTGTGGGCGCGCGGATATAAATGTATACCTATAATTATATATATAATTTATATTTTCACCTTCCATTGATTCTAAAGAAACTGTTGACTTAACAAAATTTATTTTTAATATAAATGGAGATTGTTAAAAAATGTTAAATAGAAAATTTTATAGAATCTATTTATTTATATAATTTTTAGATATTTAAATAATTTCTTTTATCTAAACATTAAAACAAATAAATTACATTTTTAATTTTAATTTCATTGATACTTGGATATGTAAATAAATATGCTCATTACAATCGCAGTTATTATTAAATATAAAATGTAATTCATCTTACAAATAATATTTGTTGTTTTTGAATAAAATAATTTTAATTCTATAAATAACTTATTAATATATAATTACAAGTACATTTAAAAATATAATTTTCCATATTTTACCGAATCTCCAGGCCTCTAATTCCTATGTCGTTATTAGATTATTATAAACAACTTTCTGGGAATTTTACATACATTTTTTATTGTTATTTGCCGCCATATTTCAAAATTTTCTTTTGAATAAGTTAATTTAAAATTTTCTTATTTTTCATTTTATTTTCATGTTAGCAACACTTCCATTGTTGGAATTTTCTTTTAATTCATTAATTATTTGTAGTTATAAATTTTTATGTAATATTTTAAAATTGTAAAAAATGTAGAAATTGTAAAGCTGTGTAGAAAGAAAATATTTAAATAAAATATTTGTGAATTTGTGATTAATAATTCAAATTTCACTAGCTTCAGTGTTTTCTTTAATTTTCAGATTTTAGAGAGATCATATTACTTTTAAAATACAGGTTAATTTGAAAAAATAATAATAAACTTTATATATATATATATATATATATATATATATATATATATATATATATATATATATATATATATATATATATATATATATATATATATTTTCTTCATTTCAGTAATTTTAGGGGTCGACAAACAGCGGCTCACAGGCCACATGCAAATATTCATTTTGTAATTTTGTTTTCATTCAATAAAGGGGTATTATTAAATGTGCTCAAAAAAGAACATTGCTGTGCTAATGAGTTACTTTATTGTGCCCATGAATTTATAAAATGTATTAAATAATTAATAATTATTAATTGGTCTCATAAATTATTTTAATTAACTCGAAAAAAATTTAATAGGGTAGATAAATTAATTATCAAAGAGAATTAAATTAAATTTAAAAACAAAAATCAATTTTAATATTAATTATTACTTTCAAACTTGTTTTAACTATTTGAGGAAAAGTTGTGTTTGCGCTTTATATTTTTGCATAACATATAATAATGAGCAAAATGAACAACAGCAGTGAATTCCAGGAATTGGACCAATACCATTCTGATGAAGATATTTCAGACTCAGACGCTGAACCTGTGGCCAAAAAAACCAAATTGTTTAAAATTTGCGATGCAATTCAGTTTTTTCAAAATAGAGATCAAGCTGTTGAATGACTCTCAAGGAACCAACTTTGGTCATTTGATAAAGCATATGACACCAGAGATGGACGCAGAGTTTTATATTTGTAATCTTGTCAGGAAAAGAGAACCACAATGTAGTTAATTCATGAATGATGACAATCATGGTGTTGCCCACTTCGAAACCACCTGCAATCACAATCATGACGAAATCTTAGAAAACCAAACCAAAAGAGGGATTAATCTAGCAACAAAGGAAGCCATCAAAAAGCTGTTACATCTTGGAGTCAAGAAACCGAAGCTCATCAGCCAGAATTTGTTTAAAGAGAAGCTTTTACATGCTGAAATTGAAATTCCAAATGAAAGACAACTTTTTAACTTTCTTCAAACTTTCAAAGGGTCAAATTCAAAATCACTAACTTTTGGTGAGTTAGTCACTCTTCTCAAGAAAAATGCAACCATTCCAAAAGATTTAGATTCTCCATTCATTCTTTATCAACTAAAAATAGATAATGATAATGAAAATTAAATATTTCCAGCCAACAAATTCAACATCCCAATAGAGAGAGATTCATTCCGACTTTTTGTCACAACTAGGCGCTTGCTATCAATCTCATAAACAGCAAAGTTCATTCATGCAGACAGCACTTACAAACTAATTTGGAACAATTTTCCTGTCCTTATTTGCGGCACCAGTGATATGGATAAAGTGTTTCATCCATTTATAATTTCAGTGTGCACAAATGAATGACAAGATTTTCAATTCGTGTTTGAAAGCCTGTAAGTAGGACTTGAAGCAACTTACCAACCAATTTTACCAAATGATGGATCCGTTGGATTGATGAACAGAAGAGCAACAACACAGATCACAAAAAAACAAATCAAAGAATACTGTGGAGCAACAAATTGTTCACCCCTGTCCTTTGATGAGTATCACAGAATTTTTTTCTCAATGTGGTGTGCTGAGTTTTGTTCTGATGCTAGCAAAACAAATTGGAAAGAAGCAAGATTTTCCTCTCCATCCTTTCAAAAAAATCACATCTGCATGTGTTTAATCGTCCTTTGAAGCTTGGTCCTTATTATAATCATCCGCGTTTCTCGACGGAGCAACTCGTACACTTCATCTTGCCTTCAAAGACAGGTATTGTAATTTTCTGTAGACGTTCTAGTTTTCTTTTATGCACTGAATTATTTTTCTTGATTGTATCATCATTCACATTTTCCTTCACTTCCATAAAAGATTGATTTGCTTTTCTTTCCATCAGTGCCTCAATTATTTGATGTTTTTCCTCGATCTCTTGCAGGTCTTTATCTAAGATTGCAGTGATGTCCAATCTTTGCAATTTTTTACTGATCGTTCTCAGATCCCCTAATTCTTCATCTAGACTCTCCTTTTGATCTTCATATTCCGCCAACCATCCGCTAACTTCCTTTCAATTTATATAATTGAGAATCTTGTTTCTCAATCTCGTTAATTTTCTTTTTTTCATTCTCTTTTTCCACAGTCCTTCTTCTAAAATCTCTTCGTCATTGCCACCGCACAGCCTGAGTGACAAATGAAGTGTCGAACCTACTTGTATGCTATAATCGTTCAATATTCTTTTATTTTCTAATTGCTTTCCTGCGTATACTAACATTTGATAATTTACCGGAATTCCTTCTTTGTCTTGAATTTTTCCTTTTACCTTTTCAATCGTGTCATTCAATTCAACGTCAAGAGTAATTGTCTTACCAGTAAGAGTTTTGATAAATATTTGATTCCTACTTTTCAATCGAGACGCAAAACCCATTACCCCGCTTGCCCTCACCCTTGACTTAGCTCGCAAAAACGCTGGGCTTTTTATTTTCTTTTTCTTTACACTGTTCCCCTGGCTTCCTCTTTTAAAAGAGTGCTGGGGCCCATAGCAGCACGAACCATGGAAAGCAGCTTTTACTGCGTGTGTTGACGAAGCGGAAGGTGATGAGGTTGAAAAGATGTTTCACCTGCACAAGTACCTTCACGGAGAGCCATTAAAGTTAATTGAAAATCTAGGGAATTCGGCAAAGGCCTATAAAATGGCAAAAGAGAAGTTGGATAGGCGATATGGTGGGGATGAAAGGATATATTTATCAATGTTAGAGGAGATGGACAAGTTCAGGCCAATTCGAGAAGGAGATTTGAAGGATTTAGACTTATTTGTTGGATTATTAGAAACAGTCACCGTTCGATTTAAATCCACTGGGAAAGAATCCGAGTTAAAGAGACGATAGAAGATTTGAGAAGATGGATACAACAAGAAGCGGAGATTCTAAGGTCCACTAACGAGGTCGTGTATGGGATTCAACCAAGCACCAGGACTTATGATGGGCCAAGAGTAGAAGGTGTGTCTAGAGGAAGAGAAAGCTTCAATCCAGGAGGTCGAACGCATTTTACGAGGCAACCAGATGGCAGAGTTAAAAGTGGAACCGTCATACAGGCGAATAACTCTAACTTCTATAGAACAGAGTGTGTACAATGTGGTGGTCAACATTACCTAGACCAATGTGACAAGTTCAAGCAACTCACAATTTCAAAAAGGAAGAAAGTCATCGAAGAAAAGAAACTGTGCAGGAGTTGCTTCAAAAGAAATCACATGGCCAAGGAATATCGTAAAGAATCTTTCTGCAAGGTTACCGGATGTAAGCAAAGACACAACGAATTATTAAATGAAAACACATCAATGAGGACGGTTCAGAGTTATTTTGCGGTAATTGAAAGGTTAAATGACGAGTTACGTGCTTTTCAGGGAATTGAGGACACGCAACTCCACAGAAGTAAGGTATCTAATGAAGAGAAAGGAGCTCAGAGTCATTTAGATGGGCAAATATTCAATTCTGGAGGAACTAACGAATTAGTTAACGTCATTACAATCACACAAAATATTCAAGGAAAAATGAATACAGGGGAAAAGCAAGATGAGGCTTGCCGGGCTGGTGAGATCATAAAATTATCCGAAGATAAAATTGTGGAACCGAAGACAACGGAAGTGTTGAGTAATTGGGGAAAAGACAAACCAGCATCAGAGGATTTAGCACCCGAGGCGGTGGCTAATGATATTCAGGTCGACGAAGGGAAAGTTAATCGACTTAAAGAAGAACGTGATAATTTTCAAGGGGCCAAAGAAGTTTTGGATTTAACAGAAAAATTGAACGAATCATCGAACAGTTTCAAACAACACGGATCACTGGAACTCGTTTGCACCCCTCTAAAGATGCACATGAAAGACAAGGTGTCGATTGTGGAATTGAAACACGAAGCAATCAAAGAACGACTTTGTAGGATGTTTATAAGAACATTAAGTGAAAACTGGTCACTAAATGAAATGCAACAGGGAAAAGTGTGGAATATCGAATTGGCGAAAAATGGAGAAAGAATAATGGAGATATTACACCTAAACAAACTGAACATGGACAACTGCTTGGCCGAGTATGACGATGGTGGGTGGAGAATCCATAATGATGATTCAAAAAAGGTGCGTGGTGCGGCGGCTTATATAATACAAAGATGGGTGTGTGAGGGTTATTTGGAGATTGACACCAAGGTGTCAAGGGGGTGGGGGGAGGACGATTAATTGTCGATTCTCGCGTCTGTGTGCGCTTTGTACTGGTTTTTGGAGGCTTTTGTGTGCGCACACAAACGCGGACAATTGTGAATGTGATTATTATTATTTTAGGTGTTTTTCATCGAGTTGGAGATTTGTTTTAAAAAGGATTTTGAGCGGTGTTTTTGAGAAATTGATGGTTGGATTGGAATTCCTGTCTTTTTGGAAAATATATGGTTTTACATCGAATTTGGCGATTTTGATGTTTATTTGATTTTAATAAAATTGATATTCGGATTTTCTTCAATGAATTCAATTAATAACTCTAATTACTATGCTCTTCAATGCAACAGGGACGTTCACATATCTCAGGATGGTAAATGTGTGACGTGCAAGGATGGATTTATTGAAAGAATTGAATCTGATAACTCAATGGAAAATAATGATGATGCCTTGAATGCTTTGCATATTTGTCCTGATAACTCAATGAAACATGATGATGATGAATGTTTTTCATATTAATCGTTATAACTCAATGGAAAATGATGATGATGTCTTGAATGTTTTTCATCTTATTCGTCATATTCCTGTTGGAAGTACTACAAACGAAACTGATGGTTCCTTTTTTATGACTCCAAGAGATCCTGATAACAGAAAAAGTGTTTTTGGCCAACTAATATCAAATTTATTTGGTGGATTGCTGCCACTGGATTTTAGATCCGATTCATCAGATTACATATTTTCAGATCAAAGTTTCGACAATTTTGTAACGAGTATTATGAATCAATTTGAACAGAGTAGTCCTCCACCAGCAAATGAGGCAGATATTGAGAAATTACAAGTAAAGAAAATCACCGCAGCTAATGATACAGGTTCCATTTGTCTGTCAGATTATGAGGTGACCGATGAAGTGTACGATTTGCTCCGTCGAGAAACGCGGATGATTATAATAAGGACCAAGCTTCAAAGGACGATTAAACAGCATGCATATAATTAGAATTGCAGCTAGACTTGTCATAATCCCCAAATTTGGCAAAAACTGTTCCGATTGGGGAAAGCAAAAAAGAGGTCGGCCAACATCATGGGCTTCAAATGTCCAAAGCTTCAAACAATGTGTTTTTTCACTTACTTAAAATTAATTTTTCTGGTGATTAATTTTTCATGTTGACATTTCTTTAATCTCACTTTTGTAAAATTTTGAGCACATTTTTAAATTTTTTTCAGCACTTGTTTAATTTATTTTAAGCAAAAATTCAATAATTCTATGTGCGCAGTTAATAAAAATGTGGACACACTTTTAATTGTTTTATGGGAACAGGTAGTTTATCCTCCCTATCAATAAATTTATGTGCACATTTAATAGCCACCCTTTAATAAATGTAAAATTAATATTATCACAAGCTATATTATTATTTAACATTATCTTTTTTTTGTAAAAATACAATTATGGTTCTCAAATAATTTTTTAATTGTTGTGAGGTACAGGTTTAGCTCTTCCCTCTTAAAGATTTTCTAAAGCAAGGCTGATCAATTTATATTTGTAATAATTAAATTGGCTAAAGAATTCATTCAATTCAAATTGTTATTTTATTTTTCCATGCGTCAATCAAAGCCTAAATAGCATTTGGTAAACATTTCTTGTTTTAAACAATGCATTTCAGTGACCCGTAAATATTAATGAAAATGGATCCAAATAATTCTACATCATTTGATTTATATTGAAAATTTTCATTTCGCAATTTTCCATAATTTTAATCATATGTTCACTGAAAATTGTTTTTATTTAATTATTTTTTACCCATTATAATATTATATTTTGTTTGAATTAAGCTTTTTGAATAAACTTGAATTGTAACCTTTTAAGTTTAGACTATTTTTTTGGCTAAATTTTTGTTATCTGACATTTTATTTTGGCTCTGACCTTTTTAGAAAAATTTATATAAATTGTCGGTTGCGGAATTAATTCAAAAAAATGTTTAATTAGAAAGAACAGTTAAATTTCAAATTGGAGCGAACATGACAAAAAACATTGATTAACACTTCCACAATAGCTTACCGAATTTATTTGACTTATGTATTTTTAAACAATTCCACAAAGGTTTTAAAACACAATTTGTTTAAATAGTTTGAAAATTTTCAATTGCTTAACATTAGATTAGAGTTTGAAACAGGGTAAAAAGTAAAATAAATAATTACTTTGTTTTTTTGTTAAAAGAATAATTGTCTTACTAATAAAAATGACTACTTTATTTAGGGACTAATTTCATAATTTTAATAATATTATTGTCAATTTTATTTCAGAAAATTAATGAAAACTTTCCAAACATCAAAATAATTTATAAATAAATAGAAAGTATTGAAAAAAACAATTTTATTTTAGTAATTATGAAGTAGCCAAATATTAAAGCAATTATTTCTCTATAATTGATGAATTTTCGCAAATAATTGTAAAACGTTTATTTAAAGGTTATTAATGTAGGTGGATAAAAACGAACCGGGCGCCATATTAATTTATCAGGAAATATTTATTACCTACAATATTTACAATATTTATGAAAATTTATTAATATCCAGGGTTCGGTAGAACAATGGTGTCACGTTTGGGAGACCTCGTAGACAAGTAAAAAAGATTACTAGTAATAATTGTAATTCTATAAATTTACATTTTAATATAGTTTCCTTATATGTACAACTATTTGTGCTAATATTTGAATTACAATTTTCGTATTCTACTGCCATTTCTTGTTGTTATTATTAATAATGAAAATAATATTAGTAATAATAATAATATTATTATTAATAAATAATAATAATAATAATATTATTTAATAAATAATAATATAATAATAATAATATTAATAAATAGTAATAATAATAATAATAATAATAATAATAATAATAATAATAATAGTAATAATAATAATAATAATAATAATAATAATAATAATAATAATAATAATAATAATAATAATAATAATAATAATAATATAATAATAATAATAATAATAATAATAATAATAATAATAATAATAATAATAATAATAATAATAATAATAATAATAATAATAATAATAATAATAATAGTAATAATAATAATCATCTTTAGATGTTTTTCTTGTTTTTTTTTAGTTTCACGCAGTTATTTTTAATTTTAATAATGAAATTGGAATGGAAGTAGAATAATCTGTTTTAGATCCATTTTTATTTATTCAAAGTGATTACTTGATTTTCTTTGGAAAATAAATTTGTCCCTCGAGCACTTACCGATAATTGATTATTAAATTCAACAATGGTGTCATTGTTTTTTCTTTCATAATAAAATGAATAAGAAACAGCAATAATCTTTTAATAAAGAGTAAAAGTGATTTTGAGTCAGCTGAATAAAGGAATTTACAATAAACAAATGATTCAGAATTTCATTCCTAAAGTTTCAAAAATAGCTCATTTAAATTATATTTATTTGGAAATTTGTTTTAAACGTTTTCATTGATATTTATTTGTCAAAATTGAAACAGTATAGAAGTAATATAAAAATATTTGTTGTAAACGATTACCGAATTAAGTATACTCGATAGACTTATTCGTTAAATGTATATCGAAACTATTTGAGTCAAAATGTATAATATTTATATATTACATAATAAATATAAAATATATAAACAAAAAATAAAATAATAAATAATTAAAAACATATATATATAATATAAAGATAGATATATGAAATGGATATCACGTGACAAAATTTTATGAATAGAAAAAAATGAGAATATATGTAATATTTAATTAACGCATATAAGTATTGAAATCTTTATAAAGTAAAAAATTTTAGACAAATTATTCTTTATATTAAAACAATAAAATGATAATTTAAGCCTTTTGCTGCAAATAATGTATTTAATGAAAGAATTTTCGACTATAAGATAGTCCTTGTCAATAAGATAGTCCTTGACAAGGACTATCTTATAGTCGAAAATTCTTTCATTAAATACATTATTTGCAGCAAAAGGCTTAAATTATCATTTTATTGTTTTAAATAATAAATGCTGCTACCAAGCAATCATCATTTTATTCTTTATATTATTTTTATAATTCTATTCTATATAATTCTATATAATACAAGATTTTAAAAATTTTATAATAATTTTTTTTTATTTTTTTACATTTTACAGTTAGAATTACTAATATACTAATTCAATTTTACCTATCATAAAATACAGGAAATATGAATTGGAAATAAATAAATATGTGGATTATGAAAAGGTGTCGTCGTATTTATAATGAATTATTACAAATGTTAATAGTCATAATGGATGCATAAAATATTTCAGATGATGTTATTAATAAGTATAATGTTCGTGCTATTTAATTTCATTTGACTTAATTATTTTTTTAATTACAAAAATTTCTATAGTCAACTAAAAATAGTAAGGGCTCGTTTTAAGAAGTGAAAATGCATTATTTTTTATATATATTAATAAGAATTTTTTTACACTAAGGTGCAATAAACAAGGGCCTTAATGACATTAAATAAGGGTCAATCAATCGAGTTAATGGACTTATTTGACTTATTTAATTTTAATAAATTTTAAAAATAATTTTTAAATCTTTTAGTAATTAATTTTCATTTTTTGATAATAATTTTTAGAATTTCTGATGAATTTAATCACCATAAAGATGAGATATTTATTTGTGAAAGTAAATGATATCGTATTTAACTCGATATTTTGATGATTTTTTAAATGTATTTTAATTTATATTTTTATCTATATTTATTCTTTAATAAATCTTTATTCAATCCTTTGGAAGATGTCCAAGATCCTTCGCCGACAAAATTATTTTGATAATTTACTAAAAAATTATAGAAAAAAGGAATGGCGTCAAAATCCCCACTTATTTTTTTAAATTAATTTGATTTATATTCTTTTTTGTTGCATTACGAAAATAAATGAAATATTTATTGTTATAAAAATAATAAAAAATAAATTGCTTCACTAATTTATATATTTAAACAAAACTATTTTAAAATAATAAATGAAACACTTTGAAAAAATTCTTAATGAGATGTTTTTAATATTTTAAGACTATTTAAGAAAATTAAGTATACAAAATATTTTACAAAAAGTTAATGATTAAAGGCAAATTGAATTAATGAAAAATGAATTCCTAATTTTTGTATAACAATTAAGGATTACAAGCGCCTTGAATTGACTGCGGTGAAATTTAGAAGAATTTTAACCTACAATTAGGATAAAATTGTTTTAATTAATAAGACTAAATTTAAGAGAAATATTAATCTAAAAAATAAGAATATGAAGTAATTAAATATTTCGTAAAGGTCAGAATTAGTTAAAAGGTTGATTCGATTTAGTCGAATTGAAGAATTTTCAATGCCTACTTTATATTCACTTTGTTATGATATTTACATATTATATATCTTACTTATACTACAAACCTTTATAACATTTGTCAAGTTATAGTAACTCACGGCCATAAATTTGATTTTCATAAGAGTCATCTTACTAAAGCTTATAATAAAATTTTATTTTATATTTTCAAAATATAAAACATAAATTATCATGTTTGAAATTCATAATGTTATATATATATATATATATATATATATATATATATATATATTATTTATTAAAATATTGACTATGAATCAGTAAATATATCAAAAAACACATCGATATATTTACTGATTCATAGTTAAAACTTTTTAATAAATATCATGTCAATTGAAAAGAAATCAGTGGTGAAATTTGAAAATAATTCTTATAATATATATTACGTGACTGCCTATGTGTGTGTCATGGCACTAATCAACGTCCTGATTAATAAAATATCATTTGAAAATATATAATAATCATTGTTTATACGAAAGACACTTTTACATTGCTTTACAATTTCATATTGTATGATGAATCAAAAAGATTTTATTCTTAAATCTATAATTTAGAGTAAAATAATTATTTTATTGACAGCATATTAAAAGGATATAATTTTTCAAATTATAAGGTTGTGTTTTTACTTTTTATTAATAATCTTTGTTCACAATATTGCATAATAAGTTTTAACCCAAATGAAATTTCATACGATTCAATCTAATAATTTCGGTTAACGGTCATATGAAAAATTGTTGTTAGTAAACCATGAAAAAACTATTTATAATATTATGAGTCATATATGGTCGTCATGTATGGCCTTAGTTTATCAGTTTAATATATTTTGATCGACTGTAGTACACTGTAGTTAAATTGGTGCTGGGACAATGTGCCTATATGAACACTTTTGACAATCATTTATCATATCAACATAATTATATTCAGAATGATTTGAGTAATATAAATCTCCCATATTAACTTTACTGAATCTCTGGGTTTTACTGGATAATTTTGAACTTATAAACGAATTGATTGATTAAATTCTAAACTTCTTTTAGAATCTTTATCGTTTGGCGAATGAAAAAAATGTTCCTAGCAATTCATTGTATGAAGTTCTCTCTAATTTATCTTTGACATTATTGAACTTCTTTAATAAATTATTTAACATTTACTTGACTTTACCATTGGGAATATTCTTTTTTCTCAATTGAGTCTTCAAAACTTAGAATCAACTTCTCCAATAACATTATTTCTGCCAGCATTATTTGAGCGACAACATTTGAGTAATTTAAATTTCGGAAATTAAGACTTTCTTCGTTCTTATTTGAAGTTTGGCTTTCACTGTTCTTTTCTTGAATAATTTCGATTTCGAATTCCTTTAACAACAGAAAGAAAGATGTAATTTCACAAATTACACTATTTGAATATGTTTCGAAGTAAAAATTACTGGCTTTTGTCATTGCTATGAAACTCTTCTTCGGCTAAATAATCAAGTTCTACAATTCCTTCAATTCTGATCTTTTGATGTTGTAATTTTGTTTAATATTTCACTTGTTTTGGATTTTTGAGTATAGTTCAACAATAGATTAAATTGAGAATTTTTTATTTGTCGGTTCAATTTTTGGTTACCATAAAATTCTATTAAATAAAATTTCAATTAATATAAAATTCATATACACCTATCCCCCGATTTACACGGTAGATACGTTCCTGAGAAAAACGTGTAAATCGAAAATTAAAAATTTTCAAGTCAAAACCGTGTAAATCGAAAAGCTTGCAGAAAATGCATAATTTTGCTATTTAACAGTTGTGATTTTTTTCAATATTTTTAGGTGTACACAGAAATAAAAATAAAATGCATTGACAGGTTAAAATATGTAATATATTAAGGAAAACACTGTTTTTTTATTTAATTACAATACATTAAACAGAAGAACAAAAAATAAAACCAAAGGTGTTTTATTATCCTTCATCACTATCAGAAATTACTCTCATTCTTTTTTTCGGAATCGAAGGTTGGAATTCATTTTCATCACTCGAAGTTATTTGTGCCGATTCGATGTTTGAAGCAGAAATATTTACATTCTGAGAGGTGGTAATAAAATCGGTTATTAACAATTGCTTCGAATTTTTTGTAAGATCTTTGTAAACTTCTTCATATTGAGCCAAGCAGCGATTTATGTCACAGTTGGAATCGTAAAGCCTTTTCTACGTTTGTGTCATTTTGTATAAAATGATTACCCAGCTTTCTTCCCAATGCGAGTCCTTCGCGGATGACTTTAGCAGTGAATGTTACTGGTACTAATTCCTCTTCATCAGATTTTTCAGACTCACTTTCGCAAACTAAGTTAACTAAATCATCCTCACTTAGTTCTTTATCAGCCATTAACTCTGCGATATCATCATCAGTAAAATCATCAAAACCTTCTCCGCCCAATGAATGCGCCATCTGTACTATCTGCGAATATTGATCATTTAACGTTGAAATGGAATGTTCATTTTTGACTACATTTGGCCACAATTTTTTCCAACAGCTATTGAGCGTTGTTTGCTTAATGGCAGTGTATGATAAGGCAATATGCTTCACACAGTCTAATATTGTAAAATTTGTAAAACTGTTAAAGATTCATTTTTCTCCATTTGTTCCAAAATATATGTAAAGGCTCGTTTATGTACAAAGCTTTAAAAGTAGAAATTATACCTTGGTCCAATGGTTGTAATAATGAAGTTGTATTTTTTGGTAAAAATTTTACTTCAACGTTCTCATATTCTAGATCTTGTGGGTGACCCGGCGCATTGTCAATTAACAAAAGCACTTTAAAAGGCAATCCCTTTGAACCTAAATATTTTTTGGCATCTGGGATAAAACATTCATGAAACCATTCAGTAAACATTGCAGCAGTAACCCACGCTTTCTTATTAGCCCTCCAATAAACGGGAAGATTTTTGATGTTTACTCCTTTAAAGGCACGGGCATTTTTGATTTGTTAATCACTAATGGTTTCATAATATAATCTCCTGAAGCATTGCTACAGAAAAGAATTGTTATGCGATCTTTTGCTGCTTTATGACCACTAGCCTATTTATAAAATTTTGAGACATAAGTCCTTTCAGGCATTTTTTTCCAGAATAACCCTGACTCATCAGCATTGAAAACCTAATCAGGGGTGTATGAATTGTCGTTAATAATTTCTCCAAAAATTTGCTGGATATTCTTGGGCTGCATCTACGTCGCCAGAAGCCAGTTCACCTTTTAATTTTAAGCTGTGTAAAGAATGTCTTATTTTAAATCTTTCAAACCAGCCATGACTTGCCAAAATATTGTGCTTCTTTTCAGTTGAAGAAGAAGATGGTAATTGCTCTACAATTTTTTTCGTAATTCGTACTGCTTTATTTGTTATAGCGGCCGTATCAATGGGTACTCTTTTTTGTGTTTGAGCTTCTATCCAAAGCATTAACGCTTTCTCCATTTTTTCCATTGCGATATTTCTGGTGTATGATGTTGTGCCCATACTCGTGGTATTGCCAGCTGCAACACTCTTTCTAATTGTGTTTTCATTTTTTCTAATAGTTCTTATTGTAGCTTCGTTCATGCTATATGATTTTGCAACATCTACTACTCTATCTCCCTTTCGTAAGCGATCCAAAATTTCGATTTAGTTTCTAAAGAAATAACTTTTCTTTTAACTTCTTTCGACATTATAAGCCTATAATTTTTTTTAATTTATGTTAATTTATAATATGTAATCTAAATTATGCACTCACTTTAAACTTTAAAACTTTAATTTTATGCGAAGAAATACAGACACAGTGTGCATGTGCAGCAAGTCAGCACATAAGCTCGGGATTCCCTGTGAGATGTGTACACAGCGCACGTGTTCAAACACAGTAGCATTTAGTAGAGTGCGATAAAAAACAAAAAAAAATTATTTGGAAAACCGTGTAAAAGCGAAAACGTGTAAAACAAGTACCGTGTAAATCGGGGGATAGGTGTATTTTAAAATTTATTTTATTTTCACATCATTTAAAACAAAACCAAATTCAAGCTTAATTGAAGCCAATTCTCTAAATCTAAAATTAAAACTAAAATCTCAATCCGCCATTAAAAATTTAACAAAGTTTTTATTTTTATATATTTAAACTCAAACCATTCTATTGAAAATAGTTTGGATGTTTGAATCATTTTTAATGATTTACGTGTTGGCATTAAAATCGTTTGTAGACGACTTACTTTACGGTCGGAGAAGCGTAAGAATACGAGTGGTGTAAACTGCGAGATTTTGAACTTCATCCCCATCTGACGCGATGATAAAATCACAAATTCAATTAATTCAGTCAATCGCAAATGCCAAATCTAAATATACGTACGAAAT